>JAGFNQ010002600.1:0-15246 GCA_024364735.1 Boesenbergia rotunda | reverse complement strand
TTCAAGCCTTTTTTTACTGAACCATGATTTAGAAATAATTATTCTGGTAAATTCTTTCTGCACGTAACAATAATCTATATTTTTGGTAAATAATTTCTTGCATTACTGTGGATCGCCAAGGATAAACTTCAATTCCCACATATTGCTTATTGATATATTCTAGTTATGCTAATGAAGCTCATCATGTGGTGTGTAATGGACCATGCATGACATGCTCTAGTTAGAAGATAGTTAACTACTGATGTATATCTTCAAGGTTGATTTTGTACTGACCTATATTTGAGATTTTGGTGGATGACATTTCTTTTGCCTTTAGTGCTCAAGAGGATCTATAATCATGGCAACATGTATGTTGGAGATAACTTGCCGGAGATAATTATTCTAAATTGAAATTACAAATTTAATTTCAACTTATCTGTTGAGTAACCTAAACTGATAATTTCAGACTACCAAGCAGGGAAAAAGCTGCTTGGAATGACTGACTTGGTTGGAAAGACTTGAACTGTCTTGTAAGCCAAAGTGCAGACTCTCGAGTGCAGAGTCTAAGTGCAGACTCCCGACATGAAGGCTCTCGAGTCCGACTCCCAAGTGCAGACTCCCGACTTGACGGTTCCGAGTGCAGAGTCCCGATTTGGAGGCTCCCAAGTCCAACTCTCGAGTGAAGACTCCCGATTTGGAGGCTCTCGAGTCTGACTCTTGAGTGCATACTCCCGACTTGGAGGCTCCTAAGTTCGACTCTCGAGTGCAGACTTCGAGGTCCCGACTTGGAGGCTCCCGACTAGAGACTCCTGAGTGCAGAGTCAAAGTAGTAAACTCCCGACTGGAGACTCACGACTGCAGACTCTTGACTAGAGGCTCTCGACTGTAGGCTCCCAACTAGAGACTTCTGAGTGCAGAGCCTAAGTTACAGGTTTCCAACTGCAGACTCTCGACTGCAGGCTCCTGGCTGGAGATTCTTGAGTGCAAAGTCTAAGTTGCAGGCTCCCGACTACAGATTCTCGACTAGAGAAGAAGAAAAAGTTGCTGAGGTTTACGTAATGCAGTTTCCTTAAAACAGATTCGTCCTCCTCTGGCTGTGCTTTGAGGTTATGATGGATGTTTGTTTCCCAAGATACAATAGTAGAACCATGCAAGGTTTAAAATCTTGACTCGTGTCGAGATTTCGATCTCAGACCGGAATAATACAGTTTCGATATTGTATTGTGCCGTGTCGATATGGTTTCGATATTTTCTTATTTATATATAATAATTATTAGATAAATATATTTATTATGTATAATTTAAAAATAAATTATATATTGATTTTATATATTTTCATTATTTAACAATTTAATAGGGTTAGAAAAAAAAATTAAATATATTTTTCTTTAAAGAAAATTGATGCATCAATAACTCCAATTAAAATTGATATATTATAATATATACCTTACTAATACTAAACAATATAGCGTGAATCAGATAGAAATATTAGTTCCTGTAACATTTTACTTAGATAAGTCTATAGTTCTCCACCGCCAGATTAAATAAATATAATTATATAAATTAATACAAAGATGCTATTTAATATATAATAATTATATAAATTATCAATTTATTTATTTAATTAATTATTAATTGAAATAGTAAAAAATCAAAATATTAATTAATTATTAAAACAATAAAAAATACAAAACAATAAAAAAATATCAGAATATAAATTTGATTTATTAATTTTTTAAAAATATTTTTAGATTTTTTTAATTTTTTTTTAATTTTTAAATAAAATTTAAAACAATAAAAATAATTTCAGAATATCAATTAATAAAATTAATAATTATTTTAATATTTTAAATATATTTTTTATATATTTTATTTAAGTGGAAATTGTTTGAATTAAATAAATCATAATTTTAATTTTCACCGTGCTCGTCGCCCGTGGACACGAATGCTTGCGTCCCGCGACCCTTCCGGCCACGGATGCTTCGACGCCCGTGTCTAGCGATGCCTCCTACGCCCGTGTCCAGTGACACTGCCAATTCCGGGGGAGGAAGCGTCGCGCGACACTTCCTGTGCCGGCGGAAGCATGCATCCTGTATTGGCGGCGTGCTAGTTTCGCTTCTTCACCGGAATGGTAAATACCGTTGGTTTCGGGCGGCGCGGCTCGACACTTCAATCATTGGAACCACGTGTACAACCAAGCACTGGTTGCCGTAGCAAATTGAGAAAATACCTGATTGCTATCATGGATATTCTGCCGAGCAAAAGATGCACGACAAAGAGGATGAGAGAGAGAGAAGGAACATAGGTGGATGGAGATTTCTTATTGCTCTTTCTTCTGTGTCTTTTTCTCTTCCTCACATAGTTATGGTCATTTAACGTTGAGTTTCATGACAACTGATCAACCATTATTGTTGATAGTTTATGGAATTGTCATTAACTTTAAATTAATGCTTCCGTTACGCTTTTGAGCAGATAGCAAAAAGATATCTAGCTAGCAAAATGTTGGTTGATTTGCTTGGGCAAATTTTATCTCGATTGGTCAGACATTCGACGCGCACAGGTCGTGCTCGCACATAATCCGGGCCCTGGACCCACGTGTGAGAGAGAGCCTCTCTCTATGTATTTGTTCACAATTTACATGTTTGTGAATCAATATAAACGAACCAATATTGCCTTAAATCTTCAAATGTGAGACTAAAGTCACAATGGAATCTCTTTCCTCTGCACCTCTTTGCCATTCACTTGTATCCAACAATTTTGTACTTAGCTATATTTAAGATTTTGGTGGATGACATTTCTTTCGTCTTTAGTGCTCAAGAGGATCTATAATCATGGCAACATGCGACATTTTAATGCTATAGCTTTGGATTTGATGAAGTTCTTATGATGTATGCTTACCTTTGTATTTGTTGCTATAAAATAACCCATCTGATACACTTTGAATGACCTTAGCATCATTGAAGAGAGATTGCTATGCACATTAACACTAACAAGATGGACACTGAAGCATTGGTATAAGTGCTATGAGTAGAAGCCTTTTTGATCATGGGAGTTAGCAAGTGTACTTTAGGCATCCTTTTTATCAAAATTTAGCTGAATTCTTAATCTAACACATTAGTCAAAGAAGATTTTTTGTTGGAAGTTTATTATCTAATTGATATTGCCGGAGCAAGCATGTAGTATATCCTTGATGGAAATATAGATGCTAAGTCTACACTAGGCCTACAGAGAAGGAACCAACATTGAAGAATCTACATAGGTATGGATCAACTTGTCCAACATTGCTGTTCGTCAACATAGGTGTGAATTCACGTGTCAACACTGTTGTTTCTAAAAATTTTATATGTGATTGATAGTGAAATCGAATGTTCACTTAAGAGTCACACTTCTATGGAGGATATATGAATAGTGCGAGCATTAGACATCTCTAAATAACAGGTTTGTATTAATCCAATAAATCATCATGTTATAATTCCTGAGATGAATCTTTTTGGTTAATGATAACAGTAAGTTATCACATTGTTGATGCAATCGACCCAAGTTTGATCGGGTAGATCATGGATTTTGATGTGTGTGTCAATATGATTAAGTTAGGTTTTCATGTTGACTTAATGTGTGTGTTTGAGTTTGCAGGACTTGGTGAACCACACATGAGGAATAACGGAGTGAAGCATCCGAGGGACGAGAGCCGAAGAAAGATGACTTCAAAGGGCGAGCTGAGAAAGTAGACTTCAAAGGCATACACGAAGAATGACATGGAGACAAGCCGTGGGCTTGTGTGCATCCGAGGGACGAGAGTCGAAGGAAGAGAACTTCAAAGGGCAATCCAAGGAAGTGGACTTCAAGGCATACACGAAGGATGAACTTCGGAAAGGTTGAGAGTGAACTTGTAAGCTGAACAGTCGACTGCCAAGGGAAGCAGTCGACTGGCATTGCCGAGAGTGTACTATAGCAGTCAACTGGTATGGGAACCAGTCGACTGATCTTTCTGTAAGATCGAATAGTAGGTAGCAGTCGACTGGTCTGTTCGAAATCCAGTCGTTAGACTAGTCGTTGGCTGGACACTAGTCGACTGCCCTTGGGGGCAGTCGACTGGTGTCGGGGCTGAGCTATTTGGTTAACAATTCTCTCCATTATTTAAAGATGAGCTTGAAACTTGAGATAGATTAGCTATTCATTGTGAAATCTTTGCTCAAGTGTTCAAGTGCTCAAGCACCAAATCTTCCCTCTTCCTCCTAAACCCTAGCTCACATCTTGTAAGAAGGAAGAGGCTTTGTGAGAGGTTGTTCTTCACCGAGAAGGAGAAAGCTTTAGTCAGAGATTGCCGGGGAGTGATCTATCGAAGGATCAAGGGTTCGCCTACCTCAAGGACACCCCGTGGAGTAGGAGCAAGCAATCTCCGAACCACGTAAACGGTACATTGTTAACATTGTTCTAATTGATTGTTTAAGTTTCCGCTTACGCTAACAATTGTAGGAAGAAAGCTATTCACCCCCCTCTAGCCGACACATCGATCCCAACACTTGGTATCAGAGCGAGGTCGCCTTCAACGGACTAACCGCCAAGAAGAGCATATTCATTAAAATGGCCGGCTCGCGCATCCAACCGCCAAAATTCGAAGGAGAATTCGCTTGGTGGAAAAAGAGGATGGAGGTATTTTTCAATACCGATTTTGATATTATGTTGATTATGGAAAACGATTTTGAAATGCTTAGGGATCAAAAGAACAAACCACTTAAGACGATAAGATGTAGCAAGAAGCAAAGAGATGCCCATCTAGCAAATTCAAAAGACTTGCATCATCTATTAAGTGTACTTCCTCAACCAGAAGTAACAAGAATTGGGAGCTACTCAAGTGTCAAGAATTTGTGGGATAAACTAGTAGAGCTTCATGAAGGCACTTCGGAAGCAAAATTGGCAAAAAGAAACCTTCTCTGATCTCAACTCAACAACATCAAGCTTGATAAAGGGGAGAAGATATCAAATTTGCTTGCTAGATTTAAAGAAATACTTAATGGACTAACAAGTGTAGGAGAGCAACTTTCAAACCTAGACATATTGATGAAAGCCATCAATGTCTTCCCAAGAACATTAAATTGGAGCTCAATGGTGGATTCATATTACATATCCAAGGATCTAGAGAAAACCTCTCTAAAAGAATTTTTCTCAACCATGGAGCGCCATGAAACTCGGATTGGAGGAGCTATTGAAGAAGTCTACAAACCAAAAAGTATAGCCCTTGTGGCAAACAAGGGAAAAGGTAAAAAGAAAAAAGCTTTTTCATCCGACTCGGAAGAATCAAGTGCATCCATGGATAATGATGCAGAAGATTATGTTGGAACTCGGATGGCTAAAGAGGAGGGGGGGTGAATATAGCCAGACACTTAAGCTTGAAGCTTTTAAAATCTTTCTGCACTTCAGAGTTAGGCAGCGGAAGCAAATGCAGAAACAGAAAACTAAAAACAACAAACCAAAGCAAAAGGAAAGCAAACCGACGCTAACTCCTCGATATACAAGGTTCGGGGATAACTTGCCCCTACTCCTTGGCGTGCCCTTAAGGTGGGCGATCCCTTGATCGTCAGCAGATCAAGCCCCAGTGAACACCGGATAAGATAGAGCCTCCTTCTCGGTAGAGAAATCTCTCCACAGATGTCACAAATGGTTGAGCTTGAGTACAAGAGATCACACAAGAAGAAACACTCACAAAGATCTCACAGGAATGCAACAAGAACGCTCAAGCACAAAGCAACAGAGAGCACGAACACAACCCAGCCAAACTTCCCAAGTTTCTGTCTTGTTCGCCCCCGCTCCTCTGCTTCCAGCTTCGTCACTTAAGCTCCCTCTCACCATCGCAAGATTCATCAGCATCCACTGAGCCAGCCTGAATCCACTGACCTTCCTGAGCACTCAGTCCACTGAAGACCTCTCCAGCTGCGTCTCCGTCAGTCGCCAGCTGCTCCAGTTGCCGTTGAAACCTGAGAAGGAGAAACAAACAAACCTGCTCCAAGGAAAGCCTCCCATTGACCCTCCTTGAGTGTTTGAATCACCTGCTATCACCTACACACTCCAACAGAGGCTTAGCAATGTATATAAAAAAGAATCAACAATGTATCAGAGAATCGACAGAGAAAACAGACGCGATCAGACACTTCTGACAGCGTATTTGAATTAAAGTTCTGCTCCTGATCGGTCACCAGACCGATCAGGAAGGACCCTGATCGGTCACCAGACCGATCCAGTAGTCTTCTGCACACTCCTGATTGGTCCCCAGACCAATCCAGCATTCTGCTGCACACTCTAGATCGGTCCCCAGACCAATCAGGCTGCTTCCTGACCGATCAGGCTCCATCCTGATCGGTCACCACAGTGAGAAAACTTTAATCGTGGACATCATATCCTAGGTCTTGGATTGGTCACCGGACCGTTCAGGAGCTGATCAGCGGGGGAACTCAACTCACTGTGTGCTCCCTGATCGATCACCAGACCGATCAGGACCTGCGCAGTGAGTGAAACGCATACTCCCTGATCGGTCACCAGACCGATCAGTCATCGCTGGATCGGTCACCAGACCGATCCACGAAGGAGCACCGTGTCAACTTCCCTGATCGGTCACCAGACCGATCCAGGCAAGCCCAAATGCACTCTAAGTCACAAGAACAAGCCTCCAACCCTTCTCTGACTCGTGCCATGCCCAGCTTCACTCACTGGGACTTCAACCTAGCCCTCCAAGCTAGGACCTGGTTTCACTCACCAGGGTTTCGGTCACCCGGCTTCACTCACCAGGATCCGGCTTCACTCACCGAGATTTCAACCTAGCTTCACTCACTAGGATTTCAATCACCTGGCTTCACTCACCAGGACCCGGCTTCACTCACCGGGATTTCCATCACCTGGCTTCACTCACCAGGACCCGGCTTCACTCACCGGGATTTCCATCACCTGACTTCACTCACCAGGACCCGACTTCACTCACCGGGATTTCCATCACCTGGCTTCACTCACCAGGACCCGGCTTCACTCACCGAGATTTTAGTCAACCTAGTTTCCCAAGCTAGGACCTGGCTTCACTCACCAGGGTTTAATGCCCAGTCCCCGACCAGGACTTAACCCAAATTCGCTCAACCAAACTTAAATCAAAACTTAAATCGGTGTCAACACCAAAACAACAATCAGGGTCAGACTGCATCAACAGATTACATGGTAAGAAAAATGAGAAAAACATTTAAACATTTTTCTACTAACAAATCTTATGGTAGGAAAAGTTCAAGGAGCAAGAGTAGAACAAGGAAGATCATATGTTACAATTATCAATGAGAAGGACATATGAGAGATGAATGTTCGCTTTTGAAGAAAATGGACGGAAGGAAGAAAGAAGAAAAGAAGAAAACAAAAGAAAAGGGGAAGAAGGTGTAAAGTTTAAAGGCAATATAGTATGAGTCATCTTCATCGGAAGAGAAGGAGCATTATGTATCCTATTTTGCCTTAATGGGAATTGAAGACATAGCCTCCACATTATCCGAAATTGAAAAAAGGAAGAGCTCAAGTGAAGATGAAGGGAGCTCAAGTGAAGGGGGAGGATCAATTTCGGATTCGGACATCTGGGTAAGTGAGGTATATAATCTACCCACTACCTCTTTAGTTAAGATAATTTCTAGCACAAATAATGACTTGGTTAAATTTAAGAAGAAAATCAAATGCTTGAAAAATGAAATTTGCATGCTAAATGAAAAATTAGAATCCAGGATAATATGCATGCTTCCTCATCTAGTTTAAATGATTCACGCTTAGAAGAAGAAAATATGGAATTAAGGAAAAAGGTAGATAATCTTACTAAAGCCTTTAAGAAATTTGAAATTGTCTCAAAAACCCTATACATGATCATTGAGAGTCAAAGGACAAGTTTTAAGAAAGAAGGATTATGTTTTGGAAAATCTAGCAATGAAAAATCCGATCATTGCCTACTTGCTAGAGGACAATCTAAGGCAAAAACCCTATATAGGAAGTGGATCCCTATGGAGTACTTGGTCAACCCAATTAAAAATAATTTCTATTGGGTACCAAAGTCAATCCTCAAAGGTTAGAGGATTTAGGTTTAGTCAACCATGTTGTTGAAATTTTAAATTTTTGAAAAATGGTTGACATGAGACCTTGAGGGGGAGCACTTAACCCAAAATAGAAATTCATGATAACATGGGCTAAATATGGATTACCTTTAGAACATCTCATAATGAATTGATTTATGATTTTATTTGTGCATATGAGATGATAGGATGATACTCATAATTCACATATGCTTATGGTATTTTAGTGATTATGAATTGTATCACTCTAGTAATAATAGACCAACTATGGGGAAAACAAATGTTTAATTAATGGACTTGCCCATAGATTATAGTTGAACATTTCAAATGTTTTAAAAATAATTCTGTGTTTTATTTGCTATGACATGTATTTGAAAAACACAAGGGTTCAAAACTAGGACTTAATATTGATACAAAGTTGAAGGTTTTTCAAAGTTTTTGAGTTTTGGTCAAAATGTCAAACATATTTGGATTTTTCATGAAAATATATTTTTCTCTGTTAGAAAACGTCATAAGAAATATATTTGCAAAATTTCATAGTTTTTCGAATTTTTTGAAATTTTTTATGTATTTCTGAAATTTAGCTCAAAAGGTTGAAATTCGAATCAGAAATGTATCAATCGACTGGTACAAGGGTCAGTCGACTAATATTACTGTTTCTTGGAAGAAAAGGCAGTTTTGATGAGACCAGTCGACTAGTAACTGACTCAATCGATTGGTACATAAGTTTTCTGATTTCTGTGTATTTTCAGAAGTTGAAACTTTGTCCCTATTTGATACTGTTGGTTGATATTGCTTGGTGTAATTTTTTTGATAGTGTCAAAGGGGGAGAATTGAAATGTTTAAGTTAGAATTTAACTTAATTCTTTATGTTTGTACAAAAATTAAAAATCATGTGATAAGGGATAGGTTAAGGGGGAGGATGCATATTTATGTGTCTTAATATACTATGCTTTTAATTTTCAATTGTTATCTTTGTACCTAACTTAAACATATTATCACACATCAAAAAGGGAGAGATTGTTAGTGCAATCGACCCAAGTTTGATCGGGTAGATCATGAGTTTTGATGTGTGTGTCAATATAATTAAGTTAGGTTTTCATGTTGATTTGATGTGTGTGTTTGAGTCTGCAGGACTTGGTGAACTGCACATGAGGAATGATGTAGTGAAGCATCCGAGGGACGATAGCCGAAGGAAGAGGACTTCAAAGGGCGAGCCGAGGAAGTAGACTTCAAAGACATACGCGAAGGATGACATGGAAACAAGCCGTGGGCTTGTGTGCATCCGAGGGACGAGAGCTGAAGGAAGAGAACTTCAAGGGGCAAGCCAAGGAAGTGGACTTCAAGGCATACGCGAAGGATGAACTCCGGAAAGGTTAAGAGTGAACTTGTAAGTAGGGCAGTCGACTGGCAAGGGAAGTAGTCGATTGACACTGTCGAGAGTGTACTGTAGCAGTTAACTAGTATGAAAACTAGTCGATTGATCTTTCTGTAAGGTCGAACAGTATGTAGCAGTCGACTGGTCTGGGGACTAGTCGACTGGTCTGTTCGAAATCCAACCGTTAGACTAGCCGTTGGCTGGACACCAGTCGACTGACCCTGGGGGTAGTCGACTGGTGTCAGGGTTGAGCTGTTTGGTTAACAGCTCTCTCCGCTATTTAAAGAGGAGCTTGAGACTTGAGATATGTTAGCTATTCATTGTGAAATCTTTGCTCAAGTGTTCAAGTGTTCAAGCTCTAAATTTTCTCTCTTCCTCCTAAACCCTAGCTCACATCTTGTAAGGAGGAAGAGACTTTGTGAGAGGTTGTTCTCCACCGAGAAGAAGAAAGCTTAGCCGGAGATTGTCGAGGAGTGATTCATTGAAGGATCAAGGGTTCGTCCACCTCAAGGACACGCCGTAGAGTAGGAGCAAGCAATCTCTGAACCACGTAAACGGTACATTGTTAGCATTGTTCTAATTGATCTGATTGGAGGTTACAATGATTGATTTTTATACAATCTGCTTTCTTCCTAGAGATTGGCAGCTTCTCAGGCTCCCATTATTCTGATTGTTGATTGCTATACAATCTGCTTCCTTCCTAGAGATTGACAGCTTCTCTTTATGTAGGATAGACTGATCTTAGGGTATAGGGTTTATGGCTTTTCATCGAATTTGGAGCTATACAAGAATTATGTTATGTTTATAAAAGAATGTTGTTATGTTCTCTTAGAATTTGAGTGGAGCATTCTAAGTGGATCGAAGATGGTACTCTTTTTTTTCTCTTCTTGCATCTCATATCTACTTCATATGAACTCAAGACGCATACATGGTATCCCAATCCTCCCAGGAGCCTTGCACATCCAGATTCAACATTGACCAGTTTCCATCCGTGCGAAGCATTAACATATTGGAAGAAATACTACTGCATCTAGATGGGTTTCATAGTTAAGAACTTGTGATCATTCAATTGCCCTATATTCAATGTGTTGAAGTCACTTTTTGTTTTTGTTATTTCCAATGCTAACCTTTTTAAATCAAGGTTGTTTCATTCTTTCTTCCTTGTATGGTTTTATCTTTCTTTATTTTTTTTTCCACTCTAAAATTCTCACCAAAAAGAAGCACAATCTTATAGCTCTGAAAGCTCTCATATCATTCCTTGTGGAAGGAATAGTCCTGATGGTGTTATTTTATTGAGGAGATAAGAATGTGTTTGATGTATATTCATTCTCATCCTGATAAAGAATGTTATTCCACTACTACATACACTCAAATACTCCTATCAAAGTCTGAGCAAGAGACGATAAATTAATGTTAACCAAGCATTTATGTGACTACATTTAGCTCTATGTACTAAAATTTTTGACACGAGAATCATTGTTTCTTTCTTTATCTCACTAAACTTACAATTCTTGGTATCTTACAGTTGGAGGAGCAGATGGAGCAAAAGAATCAATATCTATATCTTAAGTGTATTTCGTGCCCCAAACTGGCGGCAAAATTTTGCCTCCAGCTGACAGAAACTAAGAGCATATGAGGTGGATTACAAAACGGAGAAAGAGGCCGTACTGAAAACTTGGTCAGTCTGATGGACCTTCACTTTTTTTTTTTTTTTTAAAGATTTGGTAACATTTATGTTAAATTTTCAAGTCTACTTCTGCTATATGAAGCAAAATAAAGAACTGGTTTACTTAATGTTTCTGTAGAATTTGATGTTAACTGATCATGTTCTTCGTTTCCAATTCAATTCTGTTATGCTGCCTATAAATTGAAGGTGAGCTCATTGCATTTTGCATTTCTAATTTGTTTATCTAAGTAATTTAGTGTATGATAATGTTAAAATAACTTTGCAATTTATAGTGTTGATAGAAGTATAACTAGAAAAATACTTTTTGTTATTGAAGTGTCATATGACCATGGACCAAATCAATCCATATAACCATGGACCAAATCAATCCATTTTGTCCCTGGTTATGATGGGATGGTAAAAAGTGGGACGGACTTCCTAAGCGATTAGGATTCAAATCTTATCTAGGAAATATTACATTTGGGGAGTTTAAAAAATTTATAATGTTGGATTGTCCGTTAGGTTTCATCTGTGTTTCATGATTTATTCTTATGATCGTAGGAAATTTTTATAAGATTGGTTAATCGTCTGTAGGATTAATCAGATATGATTTATTCTGATGGTCGGTAGAAATTTTTTATAAGATTGGTTAATTATCTTTAGGATTAATCAGATTATAAGAGTTGGATATTTGAATTATTAAAAAAATCAATCCATGTTGTTTGTATTTTTAGGAAAATGAATTATTATTATTATTTTCACTTTGTATAGGTGGAAATGCTAATAATTTGCCACCCAACAATCACCTTAAGGATCTTCACTGTGAATCTTTTTCCATGCGATCTTAATACCCTTTATAAACCTCAAAGCAGGCTTTATTACATTATTTTCACTTATTATTTAGTTTGGTTCCAACACATATCAATTTATTACCAATTCAATAATTCACAAATCGGTTCCATGGATCAACACATTTGATGTTTGCATGAATGGTTACTTCAATAAATCTTAGGGTCAATTATCGATGTAAAATATCTCGTTGGATATCTGAATCTGTCAATAGATGAGCGTTATCACCTACTCTAATAATTCACAAATCGAATAGGACCAGAAGTTCATCTAGGAATTGATCTCAAAGGCCAAGTCTCGAATGTAATTCGCATCGATGGAACCAACTAAAATCCAAGGACTATCCACAATGGCCAAACTTGGTATGTTCATAGGATTGCACGTGCTCACCATTATGCAACAAGCATTTTATAACAAATTAAATTACAAGGCGTGAAGAACCCTAACGTGCATCAAGTGTGCGTACGGACTGTGAGTTGGTATTCACAAACTAGGTTGTCTCCTTGGAGTTTACTTGTGAATGGCAATTGAATATTTGCCACATTACTGTTAATTTAACTTATTTCCCATTCTCTTTGGTGACGATTCTATAATTTTGGGAATAGTTAATTAACTTCGAGCACATGAAGCAACTATTAAATGGAAATACTAAGCAAGTTTACTTGAAACCAAACAAAAGGAGAGAAAGGGGAATCTTTTTTTTTTTTTTTTTTTTTTTTTTTTTTTGCAAATTTAGCAAGTAGCCCCCTTTTTTTACTGATAAATTTAATTAAGGATTTAGCAGACTCCCTTTTATATAGAATTTTACAAATGAATTGAATTTCAAGCTAAGTATATATATGTTAAATTATTATATAAATATGTAATTTTTTATGAAAAACAGAATAAGTTAAATTGAATTGCCATGGCATTATATAATTTTTCATGTTAGTTTGTTTTTCCATGTGAGTTTACTCTTCTATTATTCCTTGTCCTTTTTTTTTTGTCCCCACGGGATAGATTGATAGTTAAAGCATGATTGTTACCACCTTTTCCTATCTTTCAATAAAATTTGAAGATCAACCATCCTTAACAACAACTAATTATACAATTTTCTATTAAATTGAGGTGGAAATTATTTTACCCTATGAAGACTAGGTGTTAAAGAAGGGCACACTCTTTCTAATATATAGATATAATTAACTTTCACATTTATCTACCACATGAGACATTGATATAAAGCCTCTTAACTCTTTATTTTTAGTCATTCCTACAAATAAGATTTTTATGATTGCACAATGAATTATTTTTTTTTAATAATAAATTACAACAAAAGGTGAAGCCGTCACTTTAACAACCCTTGTAGATACCCCGCACACTCTGAAAAGAAATAAATTATGGGGCAGTTGTCTTAGTGCAGCAACCCTTTAATTTGTATGGGAAAGATCAAAGATCAGTTATCCAACGAGATATTTTCGACGAATCATCCAAACATGGAGCCCATCACAAAAAAAAAAAAAGATTATATAGAATGAAAACCATAATAAACAATCAAACGCAAAATGAAGTCGAATAACAAACCAATTGATCATCACTATTCAAGGTCAAACAAAGTGGAGGAATAATGTTCATATCTTCTCTTCCCCGAGTTTGCCAATTAGTGCCCTTATCTCTTCTCAATTAGCTCTTCCTCCCACAATCAACAAAAAACAAAAATCTATCTCTAATTAAATTTCAAATCAATTCTTAGGCTCAGCCCTTGATTAGGCCACAGGAAAGCCCCATCAGCAAGATGGCAGCATCTCTCTCGTCCTTCAGTGGCACCATCACTGCTTCATCCACAAAGAGCTTCTTCTGTTTACTTGAGCTGGAAAACTTGCACCTTTTCTTGAATGGCACACTAGTGTTGCATGGCTTCTCCTCTTTTGTCACACTACACACTGCAGCAGCAGCTTCCATGGCCCTCCTCACCTTCCTCTGTCTTATTCCACAAGCATTACAAAGACTCTGCAGAGAGAGGGGGGGAAACACTTCAATACAAGTTTTTTTTTTTGTTTTTTGTTTACATTGCATATTTATATATTTCTTGCCTTAGGGCCATGAGGGCCACTCCTCCAAAGAGGAGTCTTTGTGGTGCTACAATTGGAGCAGGCTCTGATACTGATAGAATCACCAGAAGACTTGAAGCTGCAGTTGCTTTTGATTTGATCTCGAGCTGACAGTTTCATGCTGCCTCTTGATCTGCACTGAGGCGGCTTGGCCTTGTGGCTGATGGCTTTGTATCGATCTTTGAGCTGCCATATTTGACTGCACGAGTTTACTGAAGTTGCAATGGTGAATGATGATTTGCTAGTAAAAGCGTTTACCTCTTGTTGCAGAAAGGGATGATCATGTTGCTGGTTCCTTGACAAGCTGCTGAGAGAGGAGGAAGAAGAGGCGTTGGATGGCGGTGTGATGAAAGGGCCTTGCCCTTCTCCATATGATGCAGAGAGAGAAGGGGATTGGTTCAGATCAAATGAAGACATCGGGGGAGAGACAGAGAGAGAGGCGTGTAGGGTTTGGAAGTTCTTGGAGGGGCTATATATATATATCTATGTGTGTGTCAATGATCAGAGGAAGACTGAAATTCATAAAATGTGAATATGGAATAGTGTCATCGACATTACCAGAGTATGGAGAAAAATTATAATTTCACCTTGTTGAATTGTGCAACATGATTTCTAAACTTTTAAATGTAATTTGTCTAATATATCCTCCTCTTGCTATCATATGAGTAAGACATGCCCAAACTACGGAGCAGCGGCAAAATATTTATATAATCTCTCAAATATTCATGATTCAATTCTCAACTTATGACATATTATAGGATATTTTTCGCCAAACAATAAACTTGAGATGTCAAATTGTTCGACCGCCATTGCAAGAACTTTCAAATTTCTCTTGATAATTAGTGAGAAATTTTTAGAGGACCGAAAAAGTCATCTCCGTAATTAATGGTGCTAACTAAGAATTAAAAATAAATAAATAAAAAATAAGTGTGACACATGCCATAGAGAAACTATAATGAAATGTAGATGATAAAATAAAGTTAAAGTTAGAAAGGGCAATGAAATTTTAAACGATTCATTCCATTAAAAATTAGAAATAGGAATATCATCAATTAAAATTATTAAAATGATTTGATATCATTACTTTCACATAAGGGTGAACTTAGCATTTCCAATTCCATGATAAAACAAAATTTCATTTGGACCAATTTCTTGATTATCCAATCCGCGAGTGAAATCAAACCCGAGACTAACTTGGCTCTCTTT
>JAGFNQ010002599.1:248894-277510 GCA_024364735.1 Boesenbergia rotunda | reverse complement strand
AAAACCCCGCTTGTGCCCTAAATCCTGCGCCGAACTCTCCTTCGCAGACGATCGCGTGCTCTAAATCCTGAGTGCCCAGCCCCGACGACCCTCGCATGTGCCCTCGCGACTCGGCGAACGACGGCGAAATCGCACCCACTCCCTAGCCCCGACGAAGTCTACTGCTGCCCAGCCCCCCGGCGATCGGCGCGCCAAGATCTCAGAGTGCCCAGCCTCGGCGAGCTCCCCCCTTCTCGATCGCGTGCCAAGATCAGCCCCCAAGAGCCTCCGCCCTTCTCTCCTCTCCCAGCCTCGGCGTCGGCGCCGTCTCTTGAGGTCGTTCCCCAACCCCGACGTCAATTTTTATCCCTTCGCATGCTAGCCAGCCCCGGCGTCGGAATCCTGAGGCCCAGCCCCGGTGACATTTTTTCTCCAACACCGCGTGCTCCTAGCACTGATCGCGTGCTCCCAGCGCCGATCGCGTGCTCCCCAGCCCCCGCCCTTCTCCCCTTCCGGCCGCCAACGCATTCCAAATCCCAGTAAACTTATCTGTTCCATGGTTCTTGAAAAAAAAAATCTACATACTTTTTAATGTTATGGCTTTTATCAGAATGTGTTGGCGAATCCATCTTGGATATACTTCATTGTTTAGTATTTAGGATATGATTGCAGGTATTTAGGTTGTTCTTAGAATATATAATTGAGTCAACATTCTTCAGAGACTTATGTAGTAAATCTCTTCCAAGAATATGAAATTGTGTAAAAACATGCATCGATAAACCATATTGTGTAAATCATATTGTAGTAAATCATTCATGTGTAAATCATATTTGATGTTCTGCTGCTCATTGTTACAGCCATTGTGATAATTACTGCCCATATTTGTGATTTGATTAATATTGTGATAAAGAATCATGCATTTGTAAATTGTTACAATTCGTGTAGATTGTGGTTTACATGTATCTTAGATTGTGATTGTGATTTTAGATTTTATCAATGCATCTGTAAAGAATCATGCATTTTGATAAAACTGCCCAGATTGTGAGAATCATGCATTTGTAAATTGTTACAGTTCGTATGATTGTTAACGGTGTACAATGACGATGGAGGTTTCGACTTAATCCATATGATTGTATAGCTCTTAAGTCATCAAACCAGCCATTCTTGAAACTGTTTTCTTCCTAATTCACAATTTACAATGTTATCCTGCGGCGCACATGTTTTTATTAATAGTTTATCTATTTCACGTGAAATTTGTCAAATTTTTCATATAACTATGTGATTTGTTCATTACTAGTATTGTTTAACCTAATTTTTGTCTAATTTTAATATGGTCAGTATTAGGTTGTTATTGAATGTCATCTTCAAGTAACAGCAGCATCGACCATACCAAATTTGAAACTGTACGATGTAGGGAATGCGGACTAAGAGCATTAGTCCTCGTCTCTAGATCACTCAAGAACCCAGGAAGACTGTATTATGGATGTAACCAGCATGGATGGTTAAAGTGGGTGACGTCTAATACTGGATTAAATGAAGACACTAGTCGCACACATTTTAGAATGTTGTCAACAGTAGAGTCAAAAGTAGGACGTGAACACATTGCTTATCCTACTTTTGACTCTACTGTTGACAACGTAGAGTCAAAAGTGTGCGATGTGTTCACGTCCTACTTTTGACTCTACTGTTGACAACATTCTAAAATGTGTGCGACTAATGTCTTCATTTAATCTAGTATTAGACGTCACCCACTTTAACCATCCATGCTGGTTACATCCATAATACAGTCTTCTTGGGTTCTTGATTGATCTAGAGACGAGGACTAATGCTCTTAGTCCGCATTCCCTGCATCGTACAATTTCAAATTTGGTATGGTCGATGCTGCTGTTACTTGAAGATGTCATTCAATAGCAACCTAATACTGACCATATTAAAATTAGACAAAATTAGGTTAAACAATACTAGTAATGAACAAATCACATAGTTATATGAAAAATTTGACAAATTTCACGTGAAATAGATAAACTATTAATAAAAACATGTGCGCCGCAGGATAACATTGTAAATTGTGAATTAGGAAGAAAACAGTTTCAAGAATGGCTGGTTTGATGACTTAAGAGCTATAACAATCATATGGATTAAGTCGAAACCTCCATCGTCATTGTACACCGTTAACAATCATACGAACTGTAACAATTTACAAATGCATGATTCTCACAATCTGGGCAGTTTTGTCAAAATGCATGATTCTTTACAGATGCATTGATAAAATCTAAAAATCACAATCACAATCACAATCTAAGATACATGTAAACCACAATCTACACGAATTGTAACAATTTACAAATGCATGATTCTTTATCACAATATTAATCAAATCACAATATGGGCAGTAATTATCACAATGGTTGTAACAATAAGCAGCAGAACATCAAATATGATTTACACATGAATGATTTACTACAATATGATTTACACAATATGGTTTATCGATGCAAGTTTTTACACAATTTCATATTCTTGGAAGAGATTTACTACATAAGTCTCTGAAGAATGTTGACTCAATTATATATTCTAAGAACAACCTAAATACCTGCAATCATATCCTAAATATTAATCAATGAAGTATATCCAAGATGGATTCGCCAACACATTCTGATAAAAGTCATAACATTAAAAAGTATGTAGATTTTTTTTTCAAGAACCATGGAACAGATAAGTTTACTGGGATTTGGAATGCATTGGCGGCCGGAAGGGGAGAAGGGTGGGGGCTGGGGAGCACGCGATCGGCGCTAGGAGCACGCGATCGGCGCTAGGAGCACGCGGTGTTGGAGAAAAATGTCACCGGGGCTGGGGCTGGGCCTCAGGATTCCAACGCTGACGCCGGGGCTGGCCAGCACGCGAAGGGATAAAAATGACGTCGGGGTTGGGGAACGGCCTCAAGAGACGGCGCCGACGCCGAGGCTGGGAGAGGAGAGAAGGGCGGAGCTCTTGGGGGCTGATCTTGGCACGCGATCGAGAAGGGGGGAGCTCGCCGAGGCTGGGCACTCCGAGATCTTTGCGCACGATCGCCGGGGCTGGGCTGGGCAGCAGTAGACTTCGCCGGGGCTGGGGAGTGGGTGCGATTTCGCCGTCGTTCGCCGAGTCACGAGGGCACACGTGAGGGTCGTCGGGGCTGGGCACTCGGGATTTAGGGCACGCGATCATCTGCGAAGGAGAGTTCGGCGAGGATTTAGGGCACAAGCGGGGTTTTTGTGTGCGAGGGGACGCGGTTCGGCTTCTTCACGCGAGGCGAAGTCACGGGATCGAGAAGGAGAAGCCGACACACTCGGGATTTAGGGCAGAGGGTGTTTTTGATCGCGAGCAGGACGCGCGGTTCGACTTCTTCACGCGAGCGGGCGAAGTCACGCGGACGGCACGTGTTTTTTTTGTCGTTTTGCGTTCGGGACAGAGGGACAGAGAGAATCGGGGACAGAGGATCCGAACTGACTTGGCAGGGCCTAGCAAGAGGCAACTTACAGTTTGTGGTAAAGAGATTGGTCATTTGGAAAGAGCGAAGCTGCTTCTGTTGCTGAATGGCAGTATCTGCCACCATTGATGAAATCTTATTCCGATAAAGATAGAGGACAAGACTCAAGAGAGGAGAACAGCTACCTGAGTTGTCTTTTTATTTGGATAAGAATAGGGGCATAGGTAGAGATAGAGAGGATATGAGAACTTGGACCTGTTTTAGAGCGACATCTTAGGCCATCATTTCACCGATAAGCTCTTGCAATTCATATTCTCACATAAACACAAAATAACCTCTTCAGATGTATATGATAAGCCACCACAGGCGCAGTTTATTCCTACGAGGAAAATTACTTCATAGAAAAAACAGTAAGAAAAAATTATCCTAACAGGGAGAAAGACAATATCATAATTAGCTCATTAGGGAAACAATTGCAAAAGGGCCCTATACTAAGCTCTTTATAAGGGGAATCACTAAATTATAATACCATCACCAGGAAACAACCTGCAAAAATCCACTAGAACGTTCTCCTCTATAAAAATGAGCTTCTGTATGGATAAAATATGGTACACACTCCCTATGAATATTGACTGTGTTATCATCAGTAGACTCTAAGGTTGCTAGTTATAATATGTGCACCCCCTGTTAAAGATTCATCACATGGTCCATCAGATAGAAATAGATAATGCCAGATAATTTAAGCGGGTCTTAACGCTCGACTATGAATAGGTTAAGTGTGTTGATGTGGCACAAAGAATGTTTCATGAAAAAGAAACAACAGTATACAACTCCGAATACAAAAGTTGGAAACATAAATGTCTGAACATCCAAGGAAAACAATCATACAAGCAGAAAGATAAGTTTGGTAGAGAAATTACCCATATATTCAAGAGAAAAAATGTTGGCAAACAAGTATGAGGAAAAAACTACAGAAGAAATCCTTAGATGTATTTACCAGGAAGGAAGTGAACTAGGAAAAAATAGAGAGTAAAGAATTCAATAACTTCCAATTTTCTATTTTATTTTTTGCGAGAATGAAAACATGAAATTAACATTTAATAAACACAAATTAGTAAGAAATGTTATTATTTGGTGGCATCCAACAACACAACAAGTATGAAATAGAGAGAACCCAAGATAATTCAATTTGTTTCCCCTACTTCGTCTCCTCTAAGAAAACACACACAAAAAGAGGCTAGGTTTACTTGGGAAGCAAGATAGAAATGGAGGCAGAATAAACTGGAGGGGAAACGACGCAAAATGGGCATGAATGGTTGATGCTCAATGTGCAATTTTGTTATCTCAGCCAATCAACTTATCACAAAAACGTACTCGAAACCCTAAACCAATAATCCGCCGAGAAAAGGCACTCACAGCTTCCCCAGAGATCGGGAGTGTAGCCCCAAGCTTCGGCCGGAAGTAGTAATCTGGAACGGCCCAGTTGCGACCGCCTCCGCCGGATCCTGCTGCCGCCTTGATTCCAAATCTTCGCAACTCATACTCTCCCTCTCGATTACAAGCTCACGAGACAGAGGATGTAACTCATCCTTTACCTCTCGATTACAAGCGCACGAGATAGAGGGTGTGAGAGGGGCGAGAAGTGAAATAGAAGACGAAGAACAAAAAGAATGTTGTAAGAGGGGCGAGAAGGGATATAACACTGATTAGGTCATTCAATTAAAAATTAAATTTGAAAATAATTATTTTCCTAAATATTCAAATTTTATTTATATTAATTTTTTATTTCTATTTTTAAACACTGTTTATTTTAACTTCTTACTAACTTCAAAATAATCACTACAAAAATCATTTTTCAAAAAGTAAAAACTCTCCGTGGATGCATTTAATATTTAACTTATAATTATTTTCAATAATATTTACGGTAAATTTGCTTTAAATCCCTAATGGCAAGTCAAACTTTGCATTCAGTCCCCATTTGTATTTTTCTTTGTGTTAACTCCCTAATGGATTGAGTATAAAAGAGTGAAAATTGAGTATATATCAGTGAAAAATGAGTATAAAAGAATGAAAAGTGAGTATAAAAGAGTGAAAATTGAGTATGCAGTTTCTTGATGTGGTGGATGGAACCTTATATACTCAATTTTTTAACTTTTATACTCAACTTTCTTCAAATAATACTCACAAATCTGTCTTGTCAATCCCATCAGGGACTGCATGCAAATAAAAGTTTGGGTAGGGATTGCATGCAAATGTAAGTTTGGAAGTGAGGAGTTTAAGAAAATTTACCCTAATATTTATGGATTTTAAAAATCTAAATACATTCAATCTGCATTGATATGCTGCACGCATTTTTTATGTGAGCCTGTGCCCGCCTGACTCGAGAATGAGAGGCGCCTTGAGTGTTTTTTTGTCCTAAGTCATTGAGGCGCCTCAACAGATGTTGTTGATATTGTTGTTGGTGTTATAGATTTTTATTTTAGAGTTTAAGTTTTTTTATTTAGTATTTAATATAAAAAAATTTAGATATTCACGGGATGTAGTATATATATTTAGTATTGGATTGAGACGGACCGACAAGAAGGGGTGAATTGACGGATTTGAAATTCAAATAAGGGTAGCTCGATTTTACTTGATTGTAACTGGAAGGTTACTTCCAAAACAATAAAGCTCAACTAAAATACTCTTTATGACGTAAAAGCTTTTACAAATGAATCACAGACTTAGAGAGATTATAAAAGAACTGTTTAATGATTTTCTTTAGTTTCTAGGCCTATTTACAGTCTAAGACAATTAATCTTGATCGTTGATCGTAAATAGGCCTGAATCTTGAGCGTCGATTTAAAGGATAAATTTTATCCTTTATCTTAAATAAAAGATAGATATTTAAAAGATAAATTTAAAGGATAAATTTTATCTTGTGACTCGGCCATCCATTACCTTATCATTTAAATAAAAGAGGATAAATCTACTAATCATTTAAATCAAAAGAGATAAATCATCATACTTTAAATAGGATAAATATTAACCTTATGCTTCACTTATTTATCCAAACACTTCAAGCCATGTCAAAGCCTTCAAGTCAGACTTCTTTTGCTTCGGTCAAGTTCAAGTCCAAGTCCGATCAAGTCTTCTTCAATGGTCCAAGTCAAAGTCAAATCAAACTTAGACTTGGTCAAAATCAATCGAGTTGACTTTTTATAGAAATAATATTTGGGTGATTTCCGGCCAACCGGAGTTAGGCTCACCAGAACCCGATTTCGGCCTTTCGTCCCTCGAGCATACTTCCTCCCGACTTCTCGTCCGTCGAACGCGCACGTTTTTCTCACTCCATCGTGTACTCTTCCGCAGTCTTCGCGTCCCTTGGATGCATCGAGCCTGTCGGCTCACTCTCTTGTGTCATCCTTCTCATGCGCTGTGTCTTACGCTCGACTTCCTCCGCTCCTAAGTTTCTGCACACTTAGACAGAGGGATCAAAACAACACAGGACCTAACTTGATCTGATTGATCATATCAAAACTAATTGGGGTGTCAACAATCTCCCCCTTTTTGATGTGGATCAATCCAATTTTAGTTAGGGTTAAACAAAAAAATAGTAAAAATAATAAAACTAAGTTAAGCTGTTAAGTATGAAAATAATTTTGCATTTCAGATCTAAAAATCTCCTCCTAAACTTCAGCCTACTACTCTCCCCTTTTGATCACAACAAAAATAGGGTAAAAAAAATTAGGGAAGAAAAAAAAAAGTTTTGAGAATAATAAAAAAGTTTCGGAGTTCATTATTTTTTTTTTGTGTAAAAAAATCAAAAACTCAAACATTAAAGAATTCAAAATTAAATTTTAAAGCTCAAAAATACGGTTGAAAAATTCTAAATAAATTTTGGCAAAGTTAGCAAATGATGTGTAGATATGGAAAAATCGGGTCAAAATAAATTTTTATCGAAATTTTGAAAATCAAATTCAGATTTTACATTTTTTTAAAAAAAAATTGAAAATTTTTGTTCGAGTGTAAAATAGAGTTTGTAGCCTGTATAAAAATTTTCAATTTGAAAATACTTTGTTAAGTCAAAAAATAAATTGAAAACTAATAAAGATGAACTTTTGAACAATAATATATAAAAACTCCAAAACTCTTCCAAAAATTTGAATAAAAATTTTATTGACTTCTAAGGATGATATCTAGATCCAAAAAAATTGGATCTGAGAAAGAAAATTATTTGTCTATTTTTAAAATTAAAATTTCACTTTTTAAATAAAAATTCACAAAAAATCAAAATATATCTGATAAATTCTCGAAAATTCACAGTAAGTAGATTATAAATTTTTACATCGAATAAAAATTTAAAGTAAATTTTTCACAAACAAAATTTGGTCAACATCTATTTTCTAAAATAGAAATTCAATTTAAAGTATACTTTGGAATCCGATATAAGTTTCTATCAACAGAATTAATCAAAAATTTCGGAAGAATATAACTCTTGGGCACCTTTTTAAGTTAACCCCTATGATTTTTAATGTACCAGTTTAAATTTTTAGGAAAAAAATCTTTTCTTTGTCGTAAACATGCAATATTAAATTCTAATTTCTCAACTAAATTTTTTAAATTTTTTCATTTTATATTTTCAATTTGTCAGATAAATCAGATGAACATGCAATGCCTAATTTCTCTTTTAATTTAGAGTTTTCCTCTTCTATTTTATTCATGGACTTCAGATAGATTTTATTATAGAATAAATTCGAGCAGGTGGAAGTAGGAATACCTCACTTACCGGGTCGGTTTTGAAGTTAGGGACTCCCCCTTCATTGTTGCTCTCTTCCGAGGTGCTTTCGCCATCGCCATCTTGGTGACTTGCCATCAGCGTAAGTCCAGCGTACTCTTCAGCTTTCGATTCATCTGACGAGGTCTCGTCCTAGGTGGCTTTTAGTACCTTCTTCTTCTTTGGCTGGTTCTTGAGTTTGGGGCACTGATCTTTCAGGTGACCCTCTTCGTTGCAGTTGTAGCATCGGACCGTGCGTTTCTTGTTTCTCTGCACCTTTTTAGAACGATTATCTTTAATGAATTTAGACAGGTTTCTTATCGTTAGTGTTGTTTCTTCATCGTCCGTTGAAGATTGTTCGTCGAATTGGATCTTCCTTGTTGTCAGCACGACATTGTCTGCTTTAGTGTTCTTTTCTACACAACGAGATTCGTGAAGTTCTAATGTAGAATATAACTGTTCTAATGTACTCACCTCTAATTCTTTTGAAATATTGTACGCATCGATTACCGAGGTTCTCGGAAACACGTTTAGGAAATACCTTTGAGCATCGCGATTGGTCACCTTTTCTCCAAGATTTTCGAGGCTTGTGATTAATTATTTTACGTTGGCATGTAATTTTGCAACGAATTCTCCATCTTCCACCCAGAGATTGGTCAGTCGACCTCGAAGGATGTCTCGTCGCGCCAGTTTTGCCACCGAGGTGCCGTCGTGCAATTTCAGGAACTTTTCCCAAAGTTCCTTCGTCGATTAGTACTTTCCAATCCGGTTGACATCTTGCTCGAGGAGAACGGTTAGCAGATAGAATTCTGCCTTTCCATTTGTTACAGCGTCTACTTGCTCCTTCTTGGTCCAAGAATCAGGTTCTTTGATCTTGCCTCCGTTATCTTCCGGAGCTGAAAAGCCTTTTTTCATTATTAATAATAGTTCATAATTAGTTGTAAAAAAAAAATTGCATCTTCCGTTTCCATGCCGCGAACTCCCCCTCAAACTTAGGAGGATATATCACTGGTCTAACCATCTTCTTGAAATTTGTTGCAGTTGGCGGTTAGTCTTTCTGTGCCAACCTCGCTCTGTACTACTTGTTGGATCGAGGTGGACCGGCAAGAGGGGGGTGAATTGACGAATTTGAAATTGAAAGAAGGGTCGCTCGATTTTACTTGGTTGAAACTGGAAGGTTGCTTCCAAGACAGTAAAGCTTGACTGAAACATTCCTTATGGCAGAGAAGCCTTTACAAATGAAACACAGACTTAGAGAGATTACAAAAGAATTATTCAATGATTTTCTTTAGCTTCTAGGTCTATTTATAGACTAAGACAGTTAATCTTGACCGCTGATCGTAGATATACATGAATATTGAGCGTCGATTTAAAGGATAAATTTTATCTTTTATCTTAAATAAAAGATAGATATTTAAAAGATAAATTTAAAGGATAAATTTTATCCTGTGACTCGGTCATCCATTTCCTTATCATTTAAATTAAAGGAGGATAAATCTCCTTATCATTTAAATCAAAGGAGGATAAATCTTTATCCTTTACATAGGATAGATATTATCCTTATGCTTCACTTATTTTTCCAAACGCTTCAAGCCACGTCAAAGTCTTCAAGCCGGGCTTCCATTGCTTCGGTTAAGTTCAAGTCCAAGTTTGATCAAGTGTTCTTCAATGGTCCAAGTCAAATTCAAGTCAAACTTAGACTTGGTCAAAGTCAATCGAGTTGACTTTTTATAGAAATGATATTTGGATGATTTTCGACCAACTAGAATTAGGCTCACCTGAACCCGATTCCGCCCTTTCGACCCTCGAGTGTACTTCCTCCTGCCTTCTCGTCCCTCGGGCGCGCACGCCCTTCTCGCTCCACTGACATACTCTTCCACAGTCTTTGCGTCCCTCGGATGCATCGAGCCCATCGGCTCACTCCCTCGTGTCATCCTTCTCGTCCGCTACATCTTACGCTCAACTTCCTCCGCTTCTAAGTTCCTGCACAATTTGACAGAGGGATCAAAACAACACAAGACTTAACTTGACCTGATTGATCACACCAAAACTAACTGGGGCACCAACATTTAGTATTTAAAATTTTATGATTTAGAAGTTAAGTTATAGTCGATTTAAGTCAATAAGATTTTTACTCTAGGATTCAATCTTCCCTCTTGGATTATAATGTTTAAAATAAAAAATTTTAAATATTCACGAGATATATTATATATATACATAAAATTTATATGAGAAATATTAATTAAGAAAACATAAAAATAACAAATCATGACGCAAGCCTAAAAAAAAGCAAATAGACAAGAGGGTGCCTCCAATACAATTGGAGGAGCCTAGGCACCCACGGTGCACGGCTGCCATGGGCGCCTAAGTGGTGGTGTGTTCTCATGGGCGGATCTAGAATTGTAGATTACGGAGGGGAGGTCGCATATCAAGTGACTTCATGGTCGTAGGCCGGCGGAGTGTAGATGTCGTCCCCGAATTTGTCTTCCATGTTCTTCCCTCTAGCTTTTGCTCTTCTTGGCGGTTAGTCCAATCACGAGCGGTCCTTCGCTCTGATACCAACTGATAGATCGACTGGCGTGCTAGAGGGGGGGGTGAATAGCACTTTTTCGTTTACGTCTCTACAAGATTGTTTGTTGCGCAGCGGAAATACAAATAAAAATAAACTAACAATAGAAAACAATGCTAACAAACCAAGTTTACTTGGTATCCACCCCGGACGGGTGACTAATCCAAGAATCCGTCGGTGGATCAATCCCCGGATAACCTCCGGCTAGATCTGTCACTCCTTGTGGGTGGAGAAATCTCGCCACAATCACGCACAATTCCTTGAGCACAAAAGACTACTATCTTGCCCTTAACCAAGACAAGATTTGTCAAGAATGTCAGCCACCACAAAATCCTCTTTAAATAGGACTCGGGCTGAAACCCTCGCTACCAGTCGACTGCCCCCAGGGCAGTCGACTGGTGCCACTAAAATTCGACCGTTGCACCCTAACGTTCGAATTCTCAGCCAACTCACCAGCCACCTACCAGTCGACTGGTACCTAGCTGAATCCCTTCCCGAGTACATTCACACAGCACTCATACCCTCACGACTCGACTGATTCCTCATCCGCAGCCTCGACTGTTGCCTTCGCGCCCTCTTCATCTTCGGCTCCGGTCCCTCGGATGCACGCAAGCCTCCAGCTTGCCTCCATGCCATCCTTCACGCATGCCTCGAAGTCCACGCCCATCAGCTCATTGTCCCAGCTCTCCAATGTCCCTCGGGTGCACACAAGCCTCCAGCTTGTCTCCATGCCACCCTTCACCGTACTGAAGCCGTCCAGTCAAGTCCATATGTGTAACATGTACAACCTGCACACTCAATATACACATATAAGAACACAAGGGTAAACTTAACTTAAACCCTTTGTCCAAATATCAAAACACTTGGTCACTCCGAACCACAGATTGCCTCAACACAGGCGACTGCCCCCAGGGCAGTTGACTGATACTCTGAAAATTAACTTTTCTGGCCAAATTCAGATTTGCGTTAGAAATTCCACAACTCTCCAAAAATTCCAAAATTTTGTAGAGAAGTTTGTGGTACCTATACCTACTTAGGAAAAATACATCCAACCATGTATCTATCACCATTCCCAAGTGTTGGATCGAGAGAAATGATAAAGGGGGGGGGGGGAATATCGTAAAACGTTCAGATTTGAAAAGAGAATGCGTAGCGGAAGATTAAAAACAAGAACACGCAAACACCAAGGTTTTTACTTAGTTCGGAGCCTAGGTCGACTCCTACTCCAAGGCCCACAGTCGTTGACCGTTTACTGAGGGCAATTCTATAATCGCGCAAAGATTCTTACAAAAGTTTACAATTGTAGTACAGTAATAGTGTAACAGAAATGAAAAATCAGTTCTTCGTTACCAACGTCCGATATCGGATGTTTCTCGGAGCAGAGGGACGTCGTCGGCGCTTTCGTGTCGAGTTGGAAAGTTTCTGGGGCGAAGCGCAGGAGCAGAAGAACGTAACAGCGTTGGAAGAAGTTGTCTTCAGGCTTGAGGGGTTGAAGGCCTTTTATAGGGTTCTGAGGGCGCCTTAGAGCACGGGGGCACCCTCCACGTGGCCTGTGATCCGCTCACTTCGCGGTCAGCGAGTTATCCCTTCAACATCGGGATAAGTCCTTGACGGGGGCGCCCAGGAAGCTGAGGGCGCCCTGGTTGACCTTTTCAGCGGGAGTATCGGTTGGATGAGGCTTATCCTCATCGCTGACTTCAGGCGCGGGGCGCCCTGGTGGCTGGGGGCGCCCTGGGCGTTCAGGGCGCCCTGGGTGCTGGGGGCGCCCTGGGTGCTGGGGGCGCCCTGGCTGCTGAGGGCGCCCCGGCCAGTATTCAGCCGAAGCTCCTTTTGCTTCATTTGTTTTATGTTCACCTTGGGGGCGCCCGGGACACTCAGGGCGCCCTACTCAGCTACTGCCTCACTCCTTTGAGGCTCTCTGAGCTGCAGACACTCGTTCCTTTGGTCCTGCATCCAGGGTTAGTCTGAAAACAACATAAAGCAGTAAGTTGTTAGTTTTATACAGCCTTAGCTGTCTTGGTTCTGACTTTGGGTTTCCTAAATGGAACCCTAGGACGAACCGACGCCTACTGTTCCCTCAACGGAGAACGCGTCCTCACCTACTCCTCTCAGAAGAGTTTACCTGTCGCCAACCGGCTCCTCTGGTTGGACTTTTGCCCAGCAGTCCTTCGCCAGGTCTTGGATACCAAGCTGTCCTTCGCCCGGTGCCTAGCAGTCCTTCGCCAGGTCTTTAGTACCAAGCTGTCCTTCGCCCGGTGCCTAGCAGTCCTTCGCCAGGTCTTCGTATCCTGGCATTCCTTCGCCAGGTGCCTAGCAGTCCTTTGCTAGGGCTTTGTCTCCTGGCAGTCCTTCGCCAGGTGCCTAGCAACCCTTCGCTAGGACTTTGTTTCCTGGCAGTCCTTTGCCAGGTGCCTAGCAGCCCTTCGCTAGGACTTTGTTTCCTGGCAGTCCTTCGCCAGGTGCCTAGCAGCCCTTCGCTAGGACTTTTCCTGCACACTCAAGTAACACATTAGATCACCAATAATACTTAACTTTGAATCCTTTGCCAATATTAAAACAAGGCTCGATATGGTGCTTCCTGCACCAACACCAAGTTTGACACAAAACCCAAAAATTTCTTATGAAAATCAAGGCAACTAGGAGGCAACCTCCCCCTTAACCTATGCCTTCCCCCAATTTTCAATTTACCTAGATGAAGTTCTACACAACTTAACACCATAACACCAAGTTAAGTTCTTCCCCCTTTGACACTATCAAAGAATTGACCCAAGCAACCTTACCCCTAGTGCCAAAAAGAACTCAACAAAATCCGGAAAACTCTAAAGATTTGCAAACACATTTGCTAAGATATGCCCTATCCTAGAAAAATATGGTTTCATGAAAAGTGTCAAATGTGCTTGACTTTTAGTATCAATTCTAATTTCCTCAAGAATGATCATTTGTATCAACTTTGAAATCTATCTATAATTCCTTGTGTTTGCCAATTCTAACCATTATCAATTTACACAAGGAATTGTCCTCAACTTTCCCCTTTATATTTCCTAATCTTAGATACATATGGGCTTATCAATCTTCTTTGAATTCCATGATACCTATATAGCCTTATTTCACTAAATCATGGGGTAACACTTTATTCAAGGAGTATGAAATTATAATCAAGGATTTTAATCCAAAGTCATATCCTATCATCCTATTTGCAATTTCTTACTATCCAATATACCTTTTTCATTTCAGCCTACAGATCAGTCGATTGCCCCTGTGGCAGTCGACTCCCAAAACTCACAGAATATTTTTGGGCTGAGATCAGTCGACTGCCCCCAGGGCAGTCGACTGATACTTGAATTACAGGTTTTCAGTCCAATTTTAGAAATGCCTAAATAATTCCACAGATATCCAAAAAATTTGAAATTTCATGGAGAGATTTGTGGAACCTATATTTACTTGGGAAAAATATGTTTCCAAACAAATATATTCCAAATCCCAAGATTGGCACGAAACTCAACTTCTCCTAAATTGTATCATTTAAACTTCTCCTAAAAGTCCTAATTCTGGTCTTTCATTGATATATCTTCTAATACCTGACCATGATATATTCTTAGCACTGAATTATATGGTATTTTCTCATTAATCCTTAATTTTATCGAATATAACCCTATTTTTATTTTTCTCTCTCTCTAAAATTCCTTTTAATGTGCCAATTTCCTAGGGTTAAGACTCACCCTTGTCTTCCAAACCCTTTGGCACATTCCCTAGTCCACCTAGACTTCCTAGAGACCATTTCTTGAGATCCATTACCATGAACCCCAAACACTCCTAGAGCTCCCCCTTGAGCTTTTAGCCCTAACCACCTCCCTAGGTGACTCAATTCACACTAGACCACACCGGTGAGCCCCCGGTGATTCTTGGCCTATAAAATGAACCCTCTTAACCTTAGACACCTTGTCTTTGGTTAAGTCATTTTCTTTCTCTTTAAATGACACCCCCTTGCCATTTTTGGATTTCTCCTTCTTGCCATAAGTACATGCTTCCCTAGCATATTTCTTTTCTTTGGCATTGGAGACCTTAGACCGGTATCCCAACCCCAATCTATCATAGTTGGGTTTTAAACTACCTAACACCATGTCTAAACCCTTATATCCAACCTTGAATCTTTCTAGGGTCTTTTCCAATTTATCAAGCTTTTCCCTTAAAGCTTGATTTTCCTTTTCTAGATTTCTAACCCTTGAATCCATATGTCCACTTTGGACATCCCTAGACCTACCCTTTTTACTAGGCATATGTCTTCCCTTCTTGGGATTAATGCCTTGATCCTTAGGTCCTAAAGTCTTGGATTTTTCATGATGCATGTTTTTCCTAGGATTTTGCTCTACCTTAGTAACCTTACTCCTATCATTGTACTTAAATCCAAAATTATGCACCATCAAGCATTTTTCATTAATTCTAACATGCATGGAGGAATAATTGACACTATTTTTAACATGCATGGAGGAACTTAAATTTGAATTATATTGTAATTTAAAGTTAGGGATTACCTCCCTTACCCTTGTAGTTCCTCCTTGTTGTGAGCTTCTTTTCTTTCTTTTCTTTTCTTTAACCAAGCTTGTTTCGTTAGAGATCCTAGCCAAAACGAAGCCCTCTTAAATAGGACTTACCTTCTGTTTGGTCGCCATGGGGCATTTGACTGCCCCCACTCAAATTCGACCGTTGGCACCCAACGTATGAATTCTGGGTGCTACCAGTCGACTGCCCCCAGGACAGTCGACTGGTCCTTTACTAAGCCTAGGGTTACACTCCCCGAGTACATTTCACTCCGCACTCGATGTCACGCCCCGAAACCCAAGAGCCGCTGTTCCAATATAAAATCGGATAGCACCTCCCCTATCCGGCGGACAATTTACACATACATACAACATATATACAATCCACGTAAATAATAATTTGGCCTCAGGCCTCAAAATCAAGACATAATATAATCATAACACAAAATAAATCATACCTGACTGCGGACCGGTCCGACTTACCACAAAACAACAAACACGTAGTCCATCAAAGGACTCAAAAATACAATACCAAGACAACTGAAACGTGATACAAAGTCCACGACATAAAACAAATACAAACCAAACAATACGGTGTAAAAGAAACATAAGTACGCGGAAGCACCCATCACTGGAGTCGTAGGGACCTGGGACTGGCAATTGAGCTCTCCTGGAGACCAATCAACCTGGAAACAAAAATATAGGCAACGGTGGTGAGTCCAAATAAACTCAGCGGATACCAAAATAGATATGCACAACAAGCTATAAATAACAATAAGAATCACGCTGATACAATCTTGAGTATAGGGGATAAAGCATATCTAAAGACTAAGGGTGAAATACATACCAGAGTCTGTCTATCCTGTAGGTAGGTGTAATCAATCCTCTATATAACCTCAAAAATGATACACACTCCAAATGTGTATGCCACCTGTAAGGGTATGTCAACCAACCATATACAGCACTCCAACACAACAAGCACCAACCAAGGTACAATGCATCCCATACACATAGTACAACGATCTGTTCTGTACGCACCTCAGCCACCACCAGACCGGTGGTCGGGTGAACAGGAAACAGATAAGTCAACCCCTCATGGTTGTATAAAGAAGCCAACGACTTGTGGCGTACAACATATGACGTCCAACACTCGTGGCTATGCAAATATGATGCCCAGCACCTGTGGCAATGCAATATGTAGCCCAGCACCTGTGGCTATGCAAATATGACGCCTAACACCTGTGGCGGATGCAATATGTAGCCCAGCACCTGTGGCTATGCAAATATGACGTCTAGCACCTGTGGCGAATGCAACATGTAGCCCAGCACCTGTGGCTATGCAAATATGATGCCCAGCACCTGTGGCAATGCAATCATGACGCCTAGCACCTGTGGCGGATGTAATATGTAGCCCAGTACCTGTGGCTATGCAAATATGACGCCTAGCACCTGTGGCGGATGCAATATGTAGCCCAGCACCTGTGGCTATGCAAATATGACGCCTAGCACCTGTGGCGGATGCAATATGTAGCCCAGCACCTGTAGCTATGCAAATATGACGCAGGCATGACTGGAGACGGGCTCAGACCTCAGGGGTGCCGATGGTCTCCATCATGATAATAACATCATGCTAATAACTCAATCAATACAGGAAACCTGGCTGCGCGATGGGCTCAGATCCTAGGAGAGCCGATAATCGCTGGTATGCAATCGTACAGAGCCTACAGCTCAGTATGCAACTTGAGGGTAGTGTATGCCAACAACTCCCTCCTCACTAACCAGGTTGTCAACCACACATCGGTGGGAAAGGTATAGGTCTAACGCATGTATCCAGATCTAACCATTCTACCCTAGGTATCCATGCAAGGTATATCTAGGAATCAATCCAACCACACATCGATGGGAAAGGTATAGGTCTAACACATGTATCCAGATCTAACCATTCTACCCTAGGTATTCATGCAAGGCATATCTAGGAATCAATCCAACCACACATCGGTGGGAAAGGTATAGGTCTAACGCATGTATCCAGATTAGGGATGGCAATTTCACCCGAATCCGACGGAGAATCCGACATCCGACCCGAATGGAGGAGGATATGGAGGGACTACCAATACCCGATATCCGACCCGAATACCCGATTAAATAAAAAATACATATATACATTAAAAATTTTTTCCCCAAAACCTATTAATAATTTGTATTAATGTTAGAAATAGATTATATATATGTTTAATCTATTTTTAAAATTATAGATATATATATTTTTAACTTTAATGTTAATTATAATGTACTTTTGTTCAATGATATAGTTGGATAGAAAGAAAAAAAATTATTAGTATACAAGATATCCGATCCTTTAATGGGTATGGGTATACCCGATGGATATCCGATACCCGATGGGTATGGGTACGGAGGATATAGAATCCGACCCGAACCCGACCCATTGCCATCCCTAATCCAGATCTAGCCATTCTACCCTAGGTACCCATGCAAGGCATATCTAGAAATCAATCCAACCACACATCGATGGGAAAGGTATAGGTCTAACGCATGTATCCAGATCTATCCATTCTACCCTAAGTATCTATGCAAGGTATATCTAGGAATCAATCCAACCACAGATACAAAGTGTCCTATTACTGTATCTAAGCACATATGTACGCATGACAAATATCGAGACTGTATGGAACTAAACAGGAGTCATCTAAAGGAGTAAGCAACATATATCTGATCATAATACACATAGGCAGGTATAGCGTATAAACCTACTGTTATTTATAACACACTATGCATAATAGTAAGACAGTATCTAAAAAGATAAGTCAGGGTACCCGCCTCCAATGGTAGAAGCCTGTGTACGTAGAGAACCTCCTGTCCAATGGTCCGCAACCAATCAAGGACCTGCATCGGTAGGTGTTATTTAGCTATTACTATATGAATTAATAGCTAAATCCATAATATAGTTCACTGTAGACCGGATGATAAAACCAGCCCCTAACTATGCCAACCTAATCCCAACAAGATCAACAGCAAACGATTCGTTATCACGCTCAAATCCTCCATATATTCATCCAGTACATATCAGATCTCAAATCTACATGTTCACATCCAAGTACCAAAACTCAATACAGGATTAGCACTAATCTTATTTCTTCCATGACTTCAGCTCACGGTAGAACCACGGGAAATAAAACATAACCACTCAAAGAAAAGCTAGCAAAGCTAGCAGATCATATTTGCAAACCCAAAAACCACATTAATCCAATTAGGAACAAATATCAACTTCACCTGCTGATGTACAACACTATCATCAAGCTTCTTCAATTCAACCGTTAGCTCTCGATGAAATCAAATCAAAAACTCATACCTGATCATCCAAAACCCCCATCACAGATCGAGGACCCATAGAATAATAAAAACAGCACACAGAACCAACAGAGCTAAACCAGGTAAAGAAAACCAAATCCAAAGCATCCATAGACCTGTATTCGAATACTAAAGTCAAGCCAAGGCAATAATAACAAATCTAAAACCCCCTGAGCAGATCACAAATTCCAGAACAGGGCAAACATTCTCAACAAAATTGAAATGGAGTCATTCTAAGATCTACAACTTAATCATTAGCAATTCAAATGCCTTACCTCTTATCCCGGTTCCAACTGTCGACACAAACAGCAAGCTGAAAGAAAACTCCACCAAGCAGTGAAGCTCATGGTGACCTCTACAACCCATACACAACCAATTCAGTCAGCAATTCCAGATGCAGCCCACAGCAACACCAATCGGCAATTAATTCAATAGTAGCATCTCAGCAAACAAGATCCTAATCCAAGAATATGTCACGAAACCTAATGTGAATTCTCAGTTCATCCAAACACTAGGCCAGATAGCAACCCTTACCTCAACTTCCTGGAGATCCGAAGCTAAGGCCTCCTTCCCAGCTCCAAAATAGAGTGTATGGCAGAGTGCGCTGGCGCAAGGAGGAGCGACGGGGTTGCAAGGATGTCACGTTCAGTTGCTTGCCCCGATCAGCAGCTTTGTCGTGGCCAGAACTTAGCCAATTCGAGCGCACAGTGGAAGCATCGGGAGAGCACCACAAGCCTCAACCCTTGTTGATGGAACAGCTCCAAGCCATCGACCTGATGCCCCGCCGGCCAAAGCCCTAGATCGACCCCAAGCTCAGGTGGGGCTCCGACAACACGACAAACTAGTCGGCCTGAGGACACCACCGCGCCCCCAAATCGCCCAAAGTCAAATCCCTAGCTCCCGTTCACGAGAGGGATTGCAGATCAAGGGATTGAAGCTTCGACACCGGCTGGTTCTGAGGTTGCAGTTCGTCGGAAGGGAAGAAACCGAACGAGGCAGCGTTGGCTTTCCACTGGGAGAAGTGGCTGTTCGTGACCTAGAAAGCCACGAAATGATTTATTTATCCTGCCCCTTTTGCGTTTTGGTCCTCCCTTATCTTTATTTAAGACTACACCCCTAACCTAGGGCTTAATAGGGTTTGGTACCTCAAAAGGTTTAGTTTTACACCATTTAAATTCCCTAAACTTCGTCTAGGAGCCCGAAAACCTTAAGATCTTTTTCGAAAACTTTTCCGGAGCGGAATAAACGTGTCGGATTTAACACTCGAACCCTCTCAGCTTAGTTCCCGAGTACAATGACTCACACTAGGACCCTCACAACCTAGTTGACTCTTCACCAGCAGCCTTGACTGTTGCCTTTACGCCCTCTTCATCTTCAACCCTCATCCCTCGGATGCGCACGCAAGCCTCCAGCTTGCCTCCATGCCATCCTTCACGTACGCCTTGAAGTCTGCATCCCTCAACTCATCGTCCCTGCTATTCACGGTCCCTCGGATGCGCACACAAGCCTCCATCTTGCCTCCATGTCATCCTTCACCTGAAGACATCAATCAAGTCCATGTGTACCTACAAACCTGCACACTCACATACACATATTAGTCCAACAACACACCCTAACTTAAACCCTTTGCCCAAACATCAAAACACATGGTCACTCCGGACCACAGATTGCCTCAACAGGCTTGGTTGTGGTGCTGCAGATGCCCGGCCAAGAGCTGTAAAGCCCTACTACCTCACAGTGCTGCGGATGCCCGAGGTGAGTAGGCTTGGCCGTGGTGCTGCGGATGCCCGACCAAGAGCTGCTAAAACCTTACTGCCTCACGGTGCTGTGGATGCCCGAGGTGAGTATGCATGGTCTGGTGTTGTGGATGCCCAATCAAGAGCTGCTAAAACCTTACTGCCTCACAGTGCTACGGATACCCAAGGTGTGTAGGCTTGGCTATGGTGCTGCGGATGCCCGGCCAAGAGCTGCAAAACCCTACTGCCTCGCGGTGCTCTGGATGCCTAAGGTGAGTAGGCTTGGTCGAGGTGCTGCAGATGCCCGGTCAAGAGTTGCAAAAACCCTACTGCCTCGCAGTGCTGCGGATTCCCGAGGTGAGTAGGCATGGTCGTGGTGCTGCGGATGCCCGACCAAGAGCTGCTAAAACCTTACTGCCTTGCAGTGCTGCGGATGCCCGAAGTGAGTAGGCTTGGTCGTGGTGCTATGGATGCTCGGCCAAGAGCTGCAAAACCCTACTGCCTCACAATGTTGCGGATGCCCGAGCTGAGTAGGCTTGGCTGTGGTGTTGTGAATGCCTAGCCAAGAGCTGCAAAACCCTACTGCCTCACGGTGCTACGGATGCCCGAGGTGAGTAGGCTTAGTCGTGGTATTGCGGATGCCTGGCCAAGAGCTGCAAAGCCCTACTGCCTCACGGTGCTGCGGATGCACAAGGTGAGTAGGCTTGGTCGTGGTGCTACGGATGTCCGACCAAGAGCTGCTAAAACCCTACCGTCTTACCATTCTGCGGATGCCTGAGGTGAGTAGGCTTGGCCATGGTGCTGTGGATGCCTGGCCAAGAGCTGAAAATCTCTACTGCCTTGCGGTTCTGTGGATGCCCGAGGTGAGTAGGCTTGGTCGTGGTGCTACTGATGCCTGGCCAAGAGCTACTGAAACCCTACTTCCTTGCAATGTTGTGGATGCCCGAGGTGAGTAGGTTTGACCGTGGTGCTACGGATGTCCAGCCAAGAGCTGCAAAACCCTACTGCCTCGCGGTGCTGCGGATGCCTGAGGTGAGTAGACTTGGTCGTGGTGCTTCATATGTCCGGCCAAGAGTTGCAAAACCCTACTCCCTCGTGGTGCTGCGGATGCCCGAGTTGAGTAGGCTTGACCGTGGTGTTGCGGATGCCTGGACAAGAGCTGCAAAACCCTACTGTTTCGCGGTGCTGCGGATGCCCGAGGTGAGTAGGCTTAGCCGTGGTGCTGCGGATGCCCGACCAAGAGCTGCTAAAACTCTACTACCTCACGGTGCTGCCGATGCCCGAGGTGAGTAGGCTTGGTCGTGGTGCTGCGGATGCCCCACCAAGAGCTGCTAAAATCCTACTGCCTCGCGATGCTGTGGATGCCCGAAGTGAGTAGACTTGGCCGTGGTGCTGCAAATGCCCGGCCAAGAGCAGCCAAAACCCTACTGCTTGTGGTGCTGCGAATGCCCGAGGTGAGTATGCTTGGTCGTGGTGATGCGGATGCCCAACCAAGAGCTGCCAAATCCCTACTACCTCGTGGTGCTGTGAATGCCCAAGGCGAGTAGGCTTGGTCGTGGTGTTGCGGATGCCCGACCAGGAGTTGCTAAAAACTCTACTACGTCGCGGTGCTACGGATGCCCTAGGTGAGTAGGCTTAGTCGTGGTGCTGCGGATGCCCGACCAGGAGCCGAGAAAGCCCTACTACCTCTGACTGTGAACTTAACGATGGTTTGTCGGGATACAGAGAGGGGAGGAATCTATCATGTAGGCAACGAGATATAAAGTAACACCATTAGACATTGAAGGCAAACATGATGGTTAATTATTGCCAGAGAGCTCATATTACACGGGTAACAAGCTTCCTTTTACCTTCGAGTAGGATACACTGAGGATAACATTCTAAGGAAATACCAAATGTAAGTATACATGGGAGGTACTATTATTAAACCGCGTAGAGGAGACTGCTCCTTTGTCCAAGCTCTCCTCCATTGTCCCGGTCTCTTCTTTGGCCGTGGAGGTAGAAGTTATCTCCTTGTGGCTACAACATCTTGGCCCTTCAATTGATGTAACACAACACCAGCTCGGAATACAAATGCAAGCCATTCAATTCCGAGTATGCCTTCACAAAGTGCCATAGAATAAGAGAGATATGTGGCGAAAGACAAGCATTCCAGAGAAAGATATCTACAAAAAAACTTAGGACAAGATCATACAAAATCCCTTTCATTCCAAATAGATGAGTACACTATGGGTTCATGGAAGAAAGAAAAACAAGTGAAAAACAGATAAGGGAAAGACACATGACATGTGTTGGGAAAAACTCCTACAGTTCCTTATCTTCAGGAGGGAGCTCATCCCAAACACGGCCAATGCTCATGAAGCTCTGGTATGTGTCCGGCTTCAGTAGATGGGCATTCTGGAGCTGATTGACGGCGCCATTGAAGCCTTGCTTTAGGCGCTTCAGGACCTGCCCAGCTAGGATATCGCCAAATTCATCGAACTCCAGAAACCTGGCCTTGAACTTTATCTCGGTCTCTCTCGGTTGGGACTCCTCGTCAGCCTTGTAGTTTTGCAATTCAGCCTCGGCTACCTCCTTGGCAGCTTTCAGCTGGGCCATCTCAGAGGACATTCGGTCTTTGTCTTCCAAGACTTCCTTGAGCCTCTCTGAGGTGGCCGAGACCTTTGAATTGGCCCGGGCGACGTCCTCCTGAAGGTCGGTCATGTGGGCAACTGCTGCCTTCACCATATTTTCTTTCCGGGCCAACTGGTTGGCTTGCTCCTGTATCCGACCATTCAGGGATGTCGTCGAAGACTCCAGAAGTTGGACGTCCCCTGATAACTTCTTCTCCCGAGCCTGAAGTTGATCCCGCTCTTGGGCCAAGGTGCACAAGTCATTTGAGAGGGCAATGACCCTCTCTAACATCAAGCGCTCCCGATGGTGAGAGCCATGCAGGGCTGACTCTAAGGCCAACAGAGATTCTAGGTGATGCTCTACTTTCACCCTGAGAGCTCTGCAAACCTCCGCCTTCAGGAGGCCCCCTCTATAGGCACGATAGGCCTGGCCCTCCGCTGAAGATGCTCGGCAGATCAGATGCTCAACCTCATGCCGGGAGTATAACTGATGGCCGACCGAGAGGCAGTTTTGAGCAACCTGTCACAGCGTATAAGAGTTAGGAAACATGAGCAAGGATAATACAAAAAGGGAGAACCATTACCTTCAGGAGGGACTCATGTAGATTGGCCAGGTGCCCATCCGAGGTACGCAAGGCCCCCTTCTCAAATCGCCACAGCTCCTCGGGGCATCGTTTCGGCTTAGTGAGGAGGTGTCTCTGAGGTAGGGGAGGAGCTGGACGGTAGGCGCCTCAGGGGGCACCGTGGAAGGACCTGGGACATCCTCCTCAGAGTTGGAGGCTCCCTCAGAGGAACATCCCTCGGCAGGGATCTTCTTCAATTGCACCAAGGGGAATGGTTTTGAAGCCGCCTCCAATGCTGCTTGAAATTTCTGACGCAGGCGATCAAGCCTCATCCGGGGCTCTGCTGGCACCACCTTTATACTTTTGGAGGCATTGGAGGAGTTGGGCGGGGAGATGGTGATGATCTAATCCCCTGTCTCTGGAGTGGTCTTCTATTTGAAGTGTTGGGATAGGGGCATCGCATCCTCCTTATCGGGGATAGGCAAGTCCTCCTCCTCAGGGATAGAGGGGAGCTTGCGGGGTGCAAAGCGCCGCAAGCTCTTCCTGGTTGCCAACTGTTTATCAAGACATTTCCTCTTCAGCCTCCACTATGATTTAAGATTAGGACTTCGACCAGGGTTGCTGACCTTTCCTTATTCTCTCCCGTCTTGATGATGACGAGAGGCAGGTTGGCTCCCTGGGCACCAGGTAGCTCCGGAGTCCCTTGGTCGATGGATGGCTGAGTCGATGCTGGCGCCTCTATCTGCTCCAGCATCTCGTGCTCGCCGGACTGCTCTGTAGCCTCCATCGAAGCCTCAGCCAAGTCAGCTGCTGGGGCAGAAGGAGCCGAAGGAGGGGCCAAGGCCTGTTTGTTAGCCTCAGCCTATTTGAGGACCTGCTTTATCGCCCAGGATAACATGATGTCCTCTGCAATACATAAACAAGACAAAAAATATCAGTTAGAATTAGCAAGCATTTGTAAAAGAATTAGCTTACCAAGGCTGGAGCTTATGCTGACGACTTTAGGGCTAAGCCCCACTCGGTACATGAGTTCATCACTCTGTACTAGCCCAGGGCCGCTAAATTTCATGCCAGACAGGAGGCTCCTAGCACGTTGATAGCCCGGGTCCTGTTGAAAGTCTCCTAACTCCGGAGGAATTGGTAGGTTTTCCCTCCAGTGAATGGAGCTGAAGGGGTGCTGGAGCAGTTGAATAAAAGAAAAGTGTTCCTTCCATCCCTTGTGGGAAGAAGGGAAACCTCCTAGAAACCTATGGCTGGGGCGAGCCGTGAAGCTAAAGGCCCCCTGGACGCCATGGTAGGGAGAAAGAAAAAATGAAAGATGCGCGGGGTTAGAGGAATGTCAAAGAGTTTGAAAATGATAAACGCCCCGCCCATCTGGGCGAAGGCGTTAGGGGTCATCTGATGGAGAGGAATATCGAAATATGTGGAGATGCTCATGAAGAAGGGGGGAAGAGGGAAACGAAACCCTAATTCTACCTGTCCTAGGAAGAAAGTGTAGAATTCTAGGGGGGTCTACTGGTGATTGATCCACTCTAGGGACTTTGACCTCCATTTCGGTCGGAATGTCGTAGGCCTCGCGGGCTACTCGGAGAGTTTCTGATCTAACCTTAGAAGAGGTGGATTCATACCACTCTAGCTGGTAGTCCTTCTCCGGTGTCCCCTTCCTATCTTGATCCTTATTGCTCTCCTTACCCATGACTCCTAAGGAAGGGGGTGAATGCGAAAAGAGGACTTACATGCAGGGGAGAAGTCTTAGGAAAAGAAGATGAGAGCAGATGAAGAACGAAGTGCGCAGACTCTGTTAGGCGACGATGCCAGAAGGCAAACAGACATTTTTGCCTCCCCTTTTTGTAGGGATCTCTAGGCAAAAATATTCAAAAATAGCAGTGGAAATAAGAGATCCCACGAGCGATCCATACGAAAGAAAACTCATACAATGTTATTTTACAAATTCCTATCGTATAGGTATACCTATGGCGCGTGCCCTTCGCTTATCCCGCTTGTCAGAGGTATGCCGAATCTCTTACACGATCAAGTGTCTGTGCCTCTATGCGTATCCACATGAACACGATCTCTCAAGCTTCGGAGAAGAATCGTCTTTGTGGTGCTAGCCACAAGAGGAGATTCACAAAGCAAGATAGAGAGGGAGAAGATGGATTTTGGCCAAGAGAAGGAAGGGAAGGAAGAATGACAAGTTCATCATCAAGAAAAACTCTTTTATACTCATCCCATGAATATGAAGAGTTTTTATCCCTTTAGATTCCCTTTATTAATGCTAATAAATCCCCACTTAGAGCACATTTTCTCATGTGACTCTTCAACTTTTCTTCATCCAATGAAGATAAACTTTTCATCTTCCTCTATTATTAATTTATTAAACATTTTAATAAATTAATAACTCATGCAAATGTGGTTGAGTCTAATCTAAATGAGTCAAACTCAAATTAGATCTCAATCCCATAATCCAATTGTATTCAATTGAGTCTAATTCAATTAATCCAATTTGGATCAAATCTTAGTCAAACTAAGATCAATTAATCTCCGAAGCATATCGTGTCCTTAGTGTGTGACCCAATAGGTTCTCGTAATGTTGGCAATGTGTCTAAACCGCTTTAGACACATAAACAATGAGCGACATCTAGCAATACATCATTGCTACCCAAGTGACGAGAAAATTTAGATCCGACATAACCTCCATGACTATGATAATATATAATCTTGTCCTTCCATCCTCGATATCTAGATTGACCAATGAGACATAGACCTTGTTATCCTCGATCAAACTTTGTGTTTCTTGATCCCCGAGTAGACTCGCTCAAACAAATGAGCTTAATATCTCATATTGACTCATTTGAGCATGGTCATGCGTTTTAGTAGTCTTACTCGATCAAAGGGTCCACAGATATCACTCCTGTCATATGGGAGGGATAGATCCCATCTACATCACTCACATCCCTCTGCATAATTCATTACATATCCAGTGATCGCCTTTATAGTCCATCCTGTTATGGGTGACGTTTGACGATACCAAAGTACATAACTCCTTATGTAGGGAATCGTAGTGACTTCAAGTCTAAGGACTATTCATACAAATGGCCACATGAGAAAGTTTATGACACTCATATGACAATCTATGAAACTTTCCAATGGCGGGTCAATTCAGTACACATTCTCTAATGTATACCTATGTATCAACTTGATATCACATATCCATGACTTGTGAGCTCAGGTCATCAATTGACCTACATGCTAGTCTCCGTGCATTAATATTGTCCTTGAATATTAATGCTTGACTAGGAATGATTAGTATATTATTCTCTACATCATCTCACTATCGATTTAACCTATCGATATAATGTCCACTTCGCCCTTTGTCAACGATTTAGCTCTTCGAAGGCCCTGCACATTAGTACAAATGTGAGATGCACAACCGGTATCTAATACCCAAGACGAAGAAATAGATAGAGTTTGCAATTCCTCTTCTATAACAAAAATACATAAGGCAGAAGTCTTACTTCTTTTCTTCTTTACTTCCTCTAGGTAGAGTTTGCAATTCCGCTTCCAATGTCCAGTCTCACCACAGTGAAAGCAGGTCCCTTCCATAGACACCCCTTTGGGCTTCAGTGTAGTAGAGTTGGCCTAGCCTTTGGCTTGGGTCTTACCCTTGACCTTAGGCTTCCATTTGCCTTTGCCCTTCTGTACCATCAGTACATTACTGGTTGTGCGTTTCATGAGATTGGGTTCAGCGGTTCTTAACATGCTGATCATCTCAAGCAATGACTTGTCAATTTCATTCATGTTATAGTTCATGACAAATTGATTGTACCCTTCCGGCAACGATTGCATGTTAAGGCCCGTGGCCAATTCTTGACCCAGTGGAAATCCTAGTCTTTCAAGGTTCTTGACATACCCAATCATCTTGAGTACGTGAGTTCCTACGAGAGTTCCTTCTTGCATCTTGCATGTAAATAGGGCCTTAGACACCTCAAACTGATCGTGCCTAGCTTGCCCTTGATATAGTTGTTTTAAGTGCTCAACTATATCATGTGCATTCATGTTCTCATGTTGCTTCTGAAGCTCAGAGTTTATGGTGGTAAGCATGAGGCATGATACATCAAGTACATCATCTTGATGCTTCTTGTAAGTATCCTTTTCGACGTGAGTGGCGGTAGTGATAGGTGCTTCTGGAAGAAGTTGTTCTAGGATGTACAGTTTTCGTTCTTGTTTGAGGACAATCCTTAAGTTTCTGTACCAGTCCAGAAAATTAGCTCCGTTGAGCTTGTCCTTCTCAAGGATGGATCGCAGAGCAAGAGTATATTACGTGTTAGATGATATGGTGATCTACAACAGTAAAATATGCAGAAATAAGTATCATATCTAGATCATTTAATTAGGTCTTTAATTAAATGACACTCCCACTGAATTGTAGATCTTTAGTAGGGGCTAGTCATGGATGTAGGCAAACTCAATTTGCCCACACTACTAGCTCCAAACCAAATAACGACTCTGTTCATGTGGGACAAGATCCATATTATAACTAATCTTGAGTTAGCTTTGGTAAATCACCCAAGACTTAGTATAATTAGGTAGGTAATATTTTACCAATTACATCTTATGTAACTCTTGGAAACAAAGGATCAAGATCCACATTATATATCATCTTGAGTTAGCTTTCGCTAATCGTCCAAATCTTTATATAATTGTTCTCTTACCCAATTTTTCCAACGTTTGGGATGTGCCTCTAAGTTTCTCAATCCAATTGAGGTGACTTAGTTAAGTCTCACCCAAAGTTCGATAGCGGAACATCACAATTGTCCTCTCACACTCTACCAAGATAAAATGTGTCGCTTTGCTTTGGCAAACCCAACAACAAATGATCGAGGTAGTTTATGAGTACCAAACTTTGGTAGACATATCGAGTTCACTTAATTAAGATAAATGTTTATCTAATCATGCATCACATACACACATTGCATATATCTACATATAAGCGGTAAAATGTGACATGGTTATGACCCGTATACT
>JAGFNQ010002599.1:0-248539 GCA_024364735.1 Boesenbergia rotunda | reverse complement strand
TTTGAACCCTTTGCCATTATCAAAACTCAGGTTCGACTTGGGTGCTGTCTGCACCAACAGCATGTTCAAGTATCCATGCCTCTATACGTATCCACACGAACATGATCTTTGCCTCAGAGAGGAACCACCTTAGTTGCGCTAGCAAGGAACCACCTTAGTTGTGCTAGCAACTTGGGATGGTTCACAAAACACAAGAACCTCCACAAGGGAGTTTTGGACAAGGAGGAAGAAAGAAGAAGAAAAGAAGTGTCTCTCTTTAGCCTTTGACAAGAGGGGGTATTTATACTCATCTAATGAATACTAAGGGTCTATGTCCCTTGAGTTCCTCTCATCTTAATGCTAATAAAACCCAATGAATACCAAGCCTTTTGGTATTCCTTGAGACTCATAATATTCTATTCATCTAATGAATAGAATGCCTCTTAGCCTTCCTCTTAAATAATTTTCATTAAACCATTTAATGAATATTATCCATAATTAAGTGGTTGAGTCTAATCTAGATGAGTCTAACTCAAATTAGACTCAATCCCACAATCCAATTGGATTCACTTGAGTCTAACTCTTCAATTCGGATCAAATCTTAGTCAAACTAAAATCAATTAATCTCCGAAACATCGTGTCCTTAGTGTATGACCCAATAGATTTTCGTAACGTTGGCAATGTGTCTAAACCACTTTAGACACATAAGCAATGAGCGTCATCTAGCAATGCATCATTGCTACCCAAGTGACGAGAAAGTCGAGATCCACTTAACCTCCGTGACTATAATAATGTATGACCTTGTCCTTCTATCCTTGATATCTAGATTGACCAATGAGACATAGACTGTATCATCCTCGATCAATCTTTATGTTTCTTGATCCCTGAGTAGACTCACTCAAACAAATGAGCTCAATATCTCATATTGACTCATTTGAGCTTAACCATGCGTTTTAGTAGTCCTACTCAATCAAAGGGCCCATAGATATCATTCCCGTCATATGAGAGGGATAGATCTCATCTACATCACTCATATCCCTCTGCATAATTTATTACATACCCAGTGATCGCCTTTATAGTCCACCCTGTTACAGGTGACGTTTGACGATACCAAAGAACATAACTCCTTATGTAGGAAACCGTAGTGACTTTAGGTTTATAGACTATTCCTACTAATAGTCACATGAGAAAGTTTATGACACTCATATGACAATCTATGAAACTTTCTCATGACAGGTCAATTCAGTATACATTCTCTAATGTATACCTATGTGTCAACTTGATATCACATATCCATGACTTGTGAGCTCAAGTCATCAATTGACCTACATGCTAGTCTCCATGCATTAATATTATCCATGAATATTAATGCTTGACTAAGAATAGTTTAGTATAGTATTCTCTATATCATCTCACTATCAATTCAACTAATCGATATGATATACATAAGAACCTACTACACAAGGACATTATTATACTTAGTTATTTGGTACAAATATAAAGTAAATATAATAACCAAACATGCCTTTATTAATGATAGAATATGATAAAAAAGTCCCTAGTCAATCATCACATAATTAGCTCTAGGACTCCTACTAACAGCAGCACCACGAGCTAGTAGGGTTTTATTTCTTGGTCGGGCATCGGCAGCAACAAGACCAAGCCTACTCACCTCGGGCATCCGTAGCACCGCAAGATGGTAGGATTTTATTTTTTGGTCTGGCATCCGTAGCACCCAGATCAAGCCTACTCACCTCGGGCATCCGCAGCACCGCAAGGTGGTAGGGTTTTATTTCTTTGTCGGGCATCCGTAGCACCCAGACCAAGCTTACTCACCTCAGGCATCCGTAACACTGCAAGGTGGTAGGGTTTCATTACTTGGTTGGGTATCCACAATACCCAAACCAAGCCTACTCACCTCGGGCATCCGCAGCACCGCAAGGTGGTAGGGTTTTATTTCTTGGTCGGACATCCGCAGCACCCAGACCAAACCTACTCACCTTGGGCATCTGCAGCACTACAAGGTGGTAGGGTGTTATTTCTTGGTCAGGCATCGGTAGCACTCAGACCAAGCCTACTCAACTCGGGCATCCACAATACCGCAAGGTAGTAGGGTTTTATTTCTTGGTCGGGCATCCGCAAAACCCAGACCAAGCCTATTCACCTCGGGCATCCGTAGCACCGCAAGATGGTAGGGTTTTATTTCTTAGTCGGGCATCGACAGCACTGATAAGTACCATTTTTGTGATTATTTTAGATGTTAAAATCCATGTTTGACCCATGTTTTTATTGCTTAATTATGATTTTACCCTAGGTTTTGGAACTTTATCTTATTTTGGACTTAATTGCAAATTTACACATTTTTTGGATTAATTGGCCACTAATTTTCTGATATATTTTTGTAGGCATGAAAGGATCCTAGACCTAGGGCATACTGGGTCAAACCTGAGTCGGATGTGAACCGGATCGAATTATCAAGCCTACGATTAATCCGGGCCGTCCGATTCAAGAGCGGCTAGATCTGAGCCATCCGGGACGATCTGAAGCAATCCGAGCTAGGGTTAGGGTTGATCAAGCTCTATGATCAAGATCTGAAGGTTTCATCCCAATCAGAGCTAAATCAACCGTTGGATCAAGCAAGGAGGGCTCTAGAGCGTCCATTCACAGATAGAGTTGATCTGGACTATCCGTTGCATATCTGGAGGATCCGAGCTACCACAAGGCAGATCCTGACCTCAGATCATTATCATTAAAGTTTGGCTCCAATCAGAGTAAGATCAGCCGTTGGATTTCATCAAATCAATCTGGACCGTCCGTGCTTAAGTATTTAATCAAACACTGCACTGTTCTTCTCCTTGTCGCGTCTTCCTCGCCGCAGCTCGTCTCCTTCAGTAGTTTAGCGATTTTCTTCATCGATTCTTCAATTTCTTCGTTTGGAGGCGTGACCACCTCAATTCGAGCTCATCCTTGAGTGACAGCAGGGATTTGGATTGAGGGTTTAGCTTAATTGGCGAGTTTTCAGTTGTTAGCCGCAAATTCAATTTCTGCTATTTCGTTTCTGCAATTTGTATCAGATGCTTCGTTTCTTGTATGGATTGCTTCTATCTTAATTGGAAGCTCATCCTTGAGTGACAGCAAGGATTTGTGAGCTGAGATGAGGGATTGAAGCTTGGTTAATCTCGTTTATTAGCTGTAATCTCGTTTCTGAATTTTGTTCCTGTTTCTGAAATTTCAGATTGGTTAATTTCGTTTCTTTGTTGTTTTGCTTAAGTTAGGTTTATTTTCTGCAAGTAATTTAGCTAGGCATTTTGTTCAGTGAACAAATAGTTGTAATTTCAGTTTAATTTCGTTTAATTCCTTGCGTATCAATTCATGTTAAAGCCCAGCTTGCGTGCCACTTCCATTTTCAGTCATTTCTGAATTTTGCCAGTTGTTTCGAATTCAGTTTGTGTTTAGTCTTGATGCCTGCAATTGTAGACAACATTTAGTTAGACAATGCAATTGATCTAAGATGTTTCATATTTAGAATTCTATTTGCACTTTTTGTTCAGTTTGCCTCTGCATCAATTTCTGCAACTTGAATCCATTTCTGCTAACTCCACATCTGCAAATCACATGTCACGGCTCTGAATTTGTATCAGTTGAGTTTCACTTTAGACTTTTATTGCAACTGAAAACAATTGTCTTGTTAGACTTTGTATCAAATTCATGCTGCAATTCATTTCTGCAATTGGTTGTGTGGAATTTCTGCAATCAAAACCTGACATTCTGCATTGCGAGTGTGCTTGCAATTCTGTCTTCAAAATTCTGCAAGGGTTCTGAATGTATCATCCCATTTCCCAAATATCAGTTAGACTTAGTTGAACTGTTTGTTGGAGCATTGGATCATGCATTTAATCCCAGCTTGTCTTGCAAATTTCTGCATGTCACTTGTACCTGTTTTAATCAGACTTCAAGCTCGAATTTATGCTATCCATTTTCTGCACACCCTGCGTATCAACTCCCTTGTGTGCCACTTCAGTTTCTGCATCAGCTGTCTTCTCTTCATTGGCAGCTTGGTCTTCCAAGCTGAATTAATTCAATCTGTTTCTGAATTCTGATTTCTGATAACTCAAGTCCCATATCTGCTGCTGAATTTCTGCTTCCAAAAGCTGCACATTAGTTCGGTTTTTGATTGTGTTACATTTCTGCTTCCAAAAGTTGCTAGCTTGCGTTACATTCAATGGGTTGCTGCATGCTTTGCATCCAATTTCTGAAGGCTTGAAGTAAATTCCTGCACTCATGCAATTCGTTTCAGCATTAAGAGTTCTATTATCTGAAGTGATCAGTCCATGGTATTGGCTGCATTGTTTCATCTATGTCAATATATTCAGTCACTGATATCTTAGCTCCCTAAATTAAATCAAGCATTCATTTGGAATTATCATGAACTGTTCAAGCTCTTAGTATCATTTCGGCACAGAGATTTCTTTTTCCTCCTTGTGATTCACAATTTTTATTGCTGCTATTACATCAATCATGGTGAGTTGATTTCCAATCGCAATCCAAACCCAGATTCATATTCGAAACCCAAATTCACAAACGACACCTAAATACAAGTTAGAATCACACAACGTCAATTAGTCCCCGAGAAAAATACGACCTGTGGCCCCTATATTACATTTTCATGCTTTTGATTGTAAAAGGGTTTCCAGCATTTCATTTCATTTCATTGATATTTAAATTTGATGAGCCCATACATTTCGTGACAACTTTAACATAGTATATTTGGGCCCGTCAAGCACCTAGACTAAGCCTACTCACCTCGGGCATCCGCAGCACCGCAAGGTGGTAGGGTTTTATTTCTTGGTCGGACATCAGCAACACCCAGACTAAGCCTACTCACCTTGGGCATCCACAGCACCGGAAGGTGGTAGGGTTTTATTTCTTGGCCGGGCATCGGCAACACCCAGACCAAGTCTACTCACCTCGTGCATCCGCAGCACCGTAAGGTGGTAGGATTTTATTTCTTGGTCGGGCATCAACAACACCCAGACCAAGCCTACTCACCTCGGGCATCCGCAGCACCGTATGGTGGAAGGGTTTTATTTCTTGGTAGGGCATCCGCATCACCCAGACCAAGCCTACTCATCTCGGGTATCCGCAGCACCGCAAGGTGGTAGGGTTTTATTTCTTGGTCGGGCATCTGCAACACCCAGACCAAGCCTACTCACCTTGGGCATCTGAAGCACCACAAGGTGGTAGGGTTTTATTTCTTGGTCGGGCATCGGCAGCACCCAGACCAAGCCTACTCACCTCGGGCATCCACAGCACCGCAAGGGGGTAGGATTTTATTTCTTGGTCGGGCATCCACAACACCCAGACCAAGCCTACTTACATCGGGCATCCGTAGCACCTCAAGGTGGTAGGGTTTCATTTCTTGGTCGGGCATCCACAGCACCCAGACCAAGCCTACTCAGCTCGGGCATCCGCAGCACCGCAAGGTGGTAGGGTTTTATTTCTTGGTTGGGCATCCGCAACACCCATACCAAGCTTACTCACCTCGGGCATCTGCAACACCGCATGGTGGTAGAGTTTTATTTCTTGGTTGGGCATCGGCAGCACCCAGACCAAGCCTACTCACCTCAGGCATCTGTAACACCGCAAGGTGGTAGGGTTTAATTTCATGGTCGGGCATCCACAGAACCCAGACCAAGCCTACTCACCTCGGGCATCTGCAACACCGCAAAGTGGTAGGATTTTATTTCTTGGTCGGGCATCCGCAACACCCAGACCAAGCCTACTCACCTCAGACATCCGCAGCACCGCAAGGTGGTCAGGTTTTATTTCTTGGTCGGGCATCCGCAGCACCCAGACCAAGCCTACTTACCTCGGGCATCCGCAGTACCACAAGGTGATAGGGTTTTATTTCTTAGTCGGGCATTGGCAACACCCAAACTAAGGCTACTCACCTCGGGCATCTGCTGCACCGCAAGGTAGTAGGGTTTTATTTCTTGGTCGGGCATCCGAAGTACCCAGACCAGGTCTACTCACCTTGGGTATCCGTAGCACCGCAAGGTGGTATGGTTTTATTTCTTGGTCGGGCATTCGCAACACCCAGACCAAGCCTACTCACCTCGAGCATCCATAGCACCACAAGGTGGTAGGGTTTCATTTCTTGGTCGGTATCCGGTGAAGCCGAAGAGTGGAGTCGAAACTGGCTGCAATTCATCTTTGTCAATCTGCATCTTGTCTACAGCGGCCTTGTATAGGATGTTAATAGAGCTACCTGTATCCACGAAGATACGCTTAACCTCGTAATTTGCAATGCATGCCAGAATTACCAAAGCGTCTTCATGGGGAGGTTCTACGTCTTCTAAGTCCTCTCGGACGAAGGAAATCGTAGGGCCAAAATGCTGGCTCCGACTTGTCCCGATGGCGTAGTTCTCCAGCCACCGGGTGTGAGCCTTTCTAGCCCGGTGGGAATCTCCTCCGGTGGGCCCCCCGAGATCACCCCCCACGTGTCCAGAAGGTGGGTCATGTGTAGGGGTCTTACCCTTCTTGGAGTCTCTTTCCAATGAGGGAGACCTACGGGGTGCAACCCCCGACTCCTCCCTCTCGACCGTAAACGAGACCGATGTCGAGTCTCATTTTCTACCGACTGCTGTTGTCGGGGAGACAAGCTTCGCCGAGGGGACCTCCGACGATACCCCGTCTTCTTCCACTTCCTCCGAGATTTGGTCTTTGCTTCTTCATTCACTTTTCTCTTCAAGGCATGACATTCCTCAATGGAGTGCGTCGTATTGCCATGGAATTCATAATACTTCGTCAGTGGTTCTGGTTGCTCGGTGTCAACTGTCTCTATTAGCTTCCGCCTACCAGCCCACTGGTCTTTCCTCAGGCGAAGATCTTTTCCTCGTGTTGGAGCCGGAGGTTCCCTCCTTTCCGACCGTACAACGGTTCGAGTAGGGACCCCGGCTGATTCCTTGCGGCGGACGTGTTGCACTTCTTCCACGTTGACGTGTTTGACAGAGCGTCCTAGTAGATCATTGAAGCTGGTGGGTGGCTTCTTCACCAAAGATCGGATGAAATCCCCTTCCGAGAGCCTCTGGGTGCAGGCACTGACGAGGGTCTCTGATGTCGCAGTTGGCACATCCTACGCCACTCAGTTGAACCAACGGATGTAATCCTTGCGTGGTTCCTTTGGCTTCTACTTTAGAGCAAATAAATTTAGCACCGTCTTCTGATAACAATGGCTGCTAGCGAAATGATGGAGGAAGGTGGTTCTAAACTCCATGAAGGAGTTGATATAACCCTGAGGCAGCCTCTGGAACCATCGCTGGGCTGCTTCTGATAGGGTGTTCAAGAACACCCGACACTTTACACCATCGGTGTACTGGTGCAGGAGTGCCTCGTTCTCGAACTTGCAGATATGATCTTCAGGATTTGTCTTTCCGTTGTAGTCGACAATCCCAGGCCCACAGAACTGCTTCGGCATGTGATCTTCTACAATCTCTAATGAGAAAGGGGTCGAGGGCGCCTTAGGTTCTTCCTCCTCCCTGGTCCGTCCTCCTGTCTCAGCGCTCTGGAGGCTACTGAGTTGACCTTTTCCACATCTCCTAGAGAATCCCGCCGGGGAACCAGGACTGCTTTGGCATGTCTCCCAGTGGTGAACCAGATCTCCGGTGTTGGGAGTGCGAAGTAGAGATTCTAGGGATCTTCGCTTGCATAGAAGCGACTCGCCGTGAGGTGCTCGATTTGGTGCTGTTCGAGCGCCCCTTTGACAGCGTTAGCTACCAAGTGATCTAATTCCTCTTTCGTCAGAACGATGGATTGTCCCGCTGGCTCTGCTATCGGTGCTCCTTCTGATGCTTTAATAGTTTCCCACAGACGGTGCCAAACTTGTTTCGGAAGGAATCGACGTTGACGGTCAGTCACCAGAGTTCAGCCCACGAGGATGACGACAAGAGCCTGCGAGATTAAAATGAGCGTTAAGGGAACACGCCAGAGGTTGTCTGCGGAGCCCTCTCCGACGCTCAAGTCAGTGCCTGAATCTCTTAGATGGAAGAAAGTAAGGATAAAAGTACGAGTTAGAATGTGCGTCACCCCCTTACCTGTGGGTTGGAGTACCTTTTATACCTGAGGCGGCAGTCACACATGTCCCATGTTCTTCTCTACGTCCCCTCAATTGTCGATTACTGGATAATCCTTGTAATAGCCGTCACAACCATTAAATCTGGACCGTTGCGATGATTAAGGCATTTAATGATTGCGTATTATGGGTCATAATTATCCCATAATTATTGGTGATGATTATCTATAGATTCAAAGAAAGGGGATGGTTACTTGAGGTCGAGTGGTCCTTGGGCTACGCTACCCCGAGGTGATCTCGGGGTCCTTTGGCCCGGGGGCATCCCGAGCGTTCACCTTTCCGAGGTAATCTCGGGGACCTGACCTCCCGAGGTAATTTCGGACGGGTGTCCTCCTAGATCGATCTCAAGAGTAGGTCTACTCGAGGTGGTCTTGGGAATCCACCTTCCCGAGGGGGCCTTGGGAATCAAAGAAATAGAGTCGTCCATACTCGGTAGATCTTGCCACATAGCTTCTTCAGTCCACGTGTCAGTCAAGGAGTGTTCAACCCCATCAACGGAGAAGATAAATTATGAGATGCTACTAGTTCAGATATTATGACTAATGCGTGAGGAGGACGGACACACTTGCTTTGTCAAGTTTTGATCTTAGATTTCAAGATGACACCATCGCATGTGCTAGCCATCAATCCCCATGGGGATTCTCTGCCTTTTTATTTCTAAATGGCAAAAGATGATTCACACGCCCTCAACGTCCTCGCCAACCCATCATAGGACTAAGACGGAGAAGGTAAATCACGAGAGCTATTAGCTCGGATGTTGTAGCTAGCGCGTTGGGAGGATAGACACATTGACTCTTCCTTTTCATTTCAAGGTGATAAAAAGCGATTCGCCATCCTAGCGCCTCCATTAATCCGTCATATGACCAACACGGAGGAAATAAATCACAAAGACTATTAGCTCAAATATTATAACTAGCATGTAGAGAGGACAAGTACCCTCGTCCCTTTTCATTTCAACACTTTATTTGCATGGTAAATATATCTCTTTTGATAACTTTACAGCTAATTTAATATTATTATACACCAACTTAATAATATCCACTGTATAAGGACATCTCCTCTCAATGAATTTTTTATAATCCTCATTCTATCGTGAAAGAAGCACACTGGGCGTGCTTCAACCGTGTTTCCGGGGCACAGTTGAATGTAGATATCATAAACGCGAGGTGCAGGATACCAGGCCGAGAAACCCGGGCAACCACCCCCTATTTGCCGATCGCTAGCGCATCCAGGGCCCCAGCGCCCAGCTCAAATGGAGAGGCCTAGCCTGATCTGAGAAGTGCGTCTTCGGTTCCGATGGACTTCATTCCAGAATTATCGCATCAGTATCATATTAAAAATATAAAAAATTATTTTATTATTATTATTAAAATACCTTTCTACAATTTTTTTAGATACTACATTATCAATTATATACCTCTCTATGTTACAAACCAAAAATCACAAATCATAATTTAACACTATTTCATCGGAGCTCCATTTAAAAAAAAATAGATTTTGATTTTTTTAGTTATAAATCTCAAACCTCAATTCTATAATGGTTCAAACTTTTTTATTAAATTTTTAAAAAGCCTTTTACAAATTTTATATTGGAGATGCTCTAAATAAACTTGCCCCACTAGATAATAAAGTTGATACTTAGGTAATAAATAATTTATATCATTAAAATAAAGTTTGAATCCCCAAGTCCATTCCCTTAAGAACTCAAATTCCTTCCATTCAAAAAGTCATTTAATATCATGATTTATTTTCTTCCGCGTATTTTAGGACAGGCAATTAAAAGACACATGGATGAGCGAAATCACAGTTTAAGATTATGATGTATGTAAATTTACCTTTTTTTAAGGGAATTTTTAAATAGAAAAGAGAGATAGAAGAATTTAAATTTTAATTAAATTAATTACTTTTAAAAAATTATTGTGGAAATTGTTAATTTGCACTTTTTATTGATTTCATTTATTCTTTTGTAGTTTTATTTTCGGCAAATTGGCTTAAAATCCCTCATAGCAGGTCAACATCTACATTCAGTCCCCAGGTCAGAGAAAATGAGTTTCAACTCCCTGCCAAAACCTGATGCCCAACTGCAACTCCCTTGAAAATGTGTATTTACCTAATTGTCCATGAATTTAATTAAAACTTATATGTACGTAGCTCAAAGTTTCCGCTCGAACCACCAACTGCATTGCCTGCCCTAACTCACCTTCGTGTTCCTTCTCTAAAATCTGACGAACAAAGCCGACGTTGAGGCATCGGAAGCCAAAATCGAAGAGGCGATCACACCTTTGCAGCTCATTTTTCCGGTCGAAGCCCCAACTGGTAGCGCCACGCCTTCTTGCCGTAACTCAAAGAGGGAATCATAATTTTTCAGCTCATTTTTCCGCCCGCAACCCAAACTGGTAACGCCTCGCATTGTAGCCCTAACTTAAAGAGGCGAACACACCTTTATCAGTGAGTCTGAGTTTGATCTTTTTTGATTGAATGATTCCATGACATTTACATTTTATTTTTTTTGATTATGTGTATTCAATGAGATTTGCGTTTAGTTGTTGGTTGATTATGGGATTTTCGTGTGTTTTTGATTGATTTTTGAGTTGATGGCCAATATTTGGTTGATGGAGAAAAAATATTGTGTTACATTAATCTTCAGTTTATATTTGATTAAAATGTTATATTTTTGTGGAATCTGGTATTGGGCCTTGCAACCTTGCATTTTTGGGTAGTTGTAAGTGCAAGAATGAGTTGTTTGTGATTTCAATTTTCAGTGGTTGTAGTTTGCTGGATATATTTGTGAGTCTTGGCAAAAAATGTGCGGAGATTACTCCTGAATCTATGATTCTGTAATACATAGCGCCACAGCATAAGATGTACGTGACTTTGAATGACGATGATGATGTCCTGAATATGATACATCTTCATATGTGTTTGAAGCTCAGTATGATCGATTTGAGGGTAGAGACTAGAAATGCATACATTAGCAACCTAAATTTGGAGAGGTAAGCATTTCATATTTTTGTTTTTATAATATGTTATGTTACTTCTAGCATAAGTGCATATGATATTGTTTATTTGACACTACTAATCTTATTTAAATTCAATAGCTTTCATTATGTATGTATGGTATGCCCTTATTTTATACTTATTTGTGTATGGTTCATCTTAATAATTTCGTATCAAACTGGTAAGGGTTGAGGAGGAACAGACACAATCTAGGAGTGATGAGGAGATTGAACACACCTTGTTGCCGAATACTATAGATGCTTGGATTAATTGCATTCATGGTGAAGGGCAAACATTCACGGATGCTGCTGATTTTAGAAGATGTGTTAAAAACTATGCTGTTGCTACAAGACGATCATTTTTATATAGAAAAAATGACAGTGAGAAGGTTATTGCTATTTGTAGTGAAAGGAGTTGTGGATGGAGAATTTATGCTTCAAAATATAAAGCAGATGGTATATTTGGGATCCAAAAATGTAACCTGCAGCATACATGTGGCGAGAATAATCTACGTACTAGAGGACATCCTAAAGCTGATGCAACTTGGATTGCTAATGTGGTGAAAGAAAAATTGAGAGAAGAGCCCTCTTATCGCCCTTGTACAATTCAAAAAGACTTGCAAAGAGATTATGGGGTAGAGTTAGACTATCGCAAAGTATGGAAAGGCAAGGAATTAGCGATGCATGATATTCATGGTACAGAGACGAGATGCTACGATAGGTTAAGATGGTATTGTCATGCTATTCGAGAAACAAATCCTGGCAGTATTACTGAGTGTGAGGTTGATCCTGTAACTAATAAATTTAAACGGCTATTCATTTGTTTTCATGCATGTGCAGTTGGTTTTGTTACTGGTTGTAGGCCGTTGATTTTTTTGGATGAGACTCATATAAAGAATAAGTATAAAGGTAGTATCCTAGTTGCTGTGTCGAAGGATGCCAATGATGATCTTTTCACAATTGCTTATTCGGTAGTGGATGCAGAGAATGATGATAATTGGGAATGGTTTTGTTATCTTTTGAGAAGTGTGCTACTTTCATATCAAAGTATTCCATTCAATAAGTTCACATTTTTCTCCGATAGACACCCTGGGATTATGAAGGCAGTTGAGCAACTATTTGTGGGTAGTCACCATGCGTATTGTTTGAGGCATTTAGTGGATAATTTTGTGAAGCAGGTAATTAAAACCCTACTTTTGTTTTGAATTTGAATTAGAATTTAATTTTAATACATGTTTTGAATAAAAAAAGTTTTTTTTTGTCAATATAGGTAATGTGAAGTTATCCAAAACATAACAAAAAACACTGGTCTTCGGTATTCAAGAAAGCTGCATATGCTCCATCTTTGCAGGAGCATGAACAGCATATAAAAAATATCATAGACTCCATGCCACTTGCCATAGGATTTATTGTACATTCCCAGCCACAAAGTTGGGCAAATGCTTTATTTTTTAGAGATAGATGGGGTGTTATGAATAATAACATGGCCGAGTGTTGGAATAATTGGGTTAAATCAGCTCGTTATCTGCCTATTGTGGCTATGATGGATCACATACGCATACAAATCATGGACATAATGCATCGGCGACATGAATCAACAATGGCGATGGTTAAGGAATTAAGTCCCAAAAAGAAGAAGGTTATTGCTAGTGTTTATCTTGAATCCCGAAAGTTGAGAGTGCATCGGTCATGTAATTGGAGGTTTGAGGTAGTTGATGGGGAAAAATCCTTTGCTGTTGATTTAATTGATAAGAGTTGTTCGTGCAGAGCTTGGCAGATCATTAAGCTTCCATGCAAGCATACTTGTGCTGCTATTGAGTCAAAGTCATTGTCGTTGTATGAATTCTGTGATCAGTATTTCAAGATTGGAATGTATCGCCAAGCATACAAAGGAATTATTAATCCAATCCCAACTGTTGACAATAATGAGTCAAATCTTGATGAAGGAAATATAATCAATGCTCCAGATGTTCGCAGTCAGCCTGGTCGTAGGAGGACTAAGAGAATACCATCACAAGTTGAAACACGTGCGTCAAAGTAGTCATTGCCATAAGAAAGGCCACAACAAGCGAAGCTGCAAAGAAGCTATAAATTAGCTGTTATGCTCAAAATTATGTATGTTTGATTTCTTTGTAAACACTTGGTTTTATTTTTGTAATCATACTCTATAATTTGTATGGTTAGTCTAATACTTTTTGATATACACTTCTGCAGGAAAAAGAGATTGCTAGAAGAGGAATCAAGCAGGGTGTTGCGTTCGAGAAAGCAGACATGTATCAGTGGAAGCATTGGTGATTTACGTATTAGTTCTGGTTGAATGGTGCCTGCATTGGTGTTTTTAGAGGCAGAAAAAAATGGTGCAATATGTTTATGAACTTTGTATCATGTGTCAGTTATTATTGTGCACTATGGTTGTGTGGTCGACACTGATGGTTGTATGTATGGTATTTGTGACTTTGTATCATGTGTCAGTTATTAGTATGTTTATGAACTTTGTTAGGTACTTTGCAATATGTTGTATGTTGTTTGGTTGAAATTGTGAGTTTGATGGACCAATTCTGCCAGAAACTTGAGTAAAAATTTGTGATTGTTTTGTTTTGTACAAGAATTGTTCTGTCTGAAGTTGAGTGTAGTTGTTATAATATATACTATAGTTGTAGAGTGGAAACTTATGGTTATAGTTTATGTGACTTTGTACCATGTGTCAGTTATGATTATGTTTATGAACTTGGTTAGGTAACTTTGCAATATCTTCATTTTTCTTTGGTTGAATTTGTGAGTTTCATAGACAAAATCTGCCAGAAACTTGAGTACAAATTTGGATAAATAAGGTATATGTTATGTTTGATGGTTATGTTTTGTACAAGAATTGGTTTGTCTAAAGTTGATGTTGTGGAGTGGAAACTTATGGTTGTATTTATAGTTTCTGACTTTGTATCATGTGTTAGTGCCAAAATATCCCCAATAACAAGTGGACAAATGTCCCTAAAGTGTGCTTATAGTTTCTGACTTTGTATCATGCTCATACTAATTAATACATAACTTTCGTCCCAATGTACCTGTAAGTTCAAATAGCTCATTCGTAGAAATATATAGTAGAAACTGAGTCAATTGGATATGTACCCTAATCAATATAACTTGCGTCCCAATTGAGTATACTTGAGTCTGAGCCAAGTATACTCAATTTTTCTCAGACACATACTTGAATTTGGATATTTAGTACATAATTATCTAAAATATATACCTGATTCTGAGACAATTGTACTTGAATTTTTGAGCTATTGAGAACTAAAGAGGGAGTCTCGAACCTGAATACTCAAATTCTGGTCAAGTATACTAAATTTGTTCAAACACATACTTGATTTTGGATATTTTGTACCTGATAATCTAAGGTATTCACTCTCATGCTGGGTTGTCTATGGTCATGATAACCATAGAGGTCTATTGTGTATTTTTCATACCTAATAGTCTGGAAGATGTGCCCTAATCGATCATGGGAGGCACGTATTGGAGTAGTGGTGTCATTAACCATGATCCTTATTATATTATCAAGAAACAAGGAAATGTGTACCTGATTTTTTTGAGAATAGTACCTCATTCTCTTGAATATATACCTGATTCTGAGCGAATTGTACTTGATTTCCTGAGCCATTGAGAACTAAAGAGGGAGTCTCGTACCTGAATACTCAATTTCTGGGGAAGGATACTCAATCTGCCCAGACACGTACTTGAATTTGGATGTTTCGTACATAATAATCTGACTGATGGACCCTAATCAACCATGGGAACCATTTAACTTTAATCCATATCATATTATCATGAAAACAAGAAAATATGTCGATAAATAAGAAAACTCACCTTCACCATCCCCTTTTCATGATTTTGATTGTAGGTGTACACGACATTAGGTAATGTGAAAGACATATACATGCATTTTTTCTCTTCTACTTCTAAGGTATTCACTCTCATACTGGGTTGTCTATGGTCATGATAACCATAGAGGTCTATTGTGTATTTTTCATACCTAATAGTCTGGAAGATGTGCCCTAATCGATCATGGGAGGCACATATTGGAGCAGTGGTGTCATTAACCTTGATCCTTATTATATTATCAAGAAACAAGAGAATGTGTACCTGATTTTTTTGAGAATAGTACCTCATTCGCTTGAATATATACCTGATTCTGAGCGAATTGTACTTGATTTCCTGAGCCATTAAGAACTAAAGAGGGAGTCTCGTACCTGAATACTCAATTTCTGGGGAAGGATACTCAATCTGCCCAGGCACGTACTTGAATTTGGATGTTTCGTACCTAATAATTTGGCTGATGGACCCTAATCAACCATGAGAACCATTTAACCTTAATCCATATCATATTATCATGGAAACAAGAAAATATGTCGATAAATAAGAAAACTCACCGTCATCATCCCCTTTTCATGATTTTGATTGTAGGTGTACACGATATTAGGTAATGTGAAAGACATATACATGCATTTTTTCTCTTCTACTTCTAAGGTATTCACTCTCATGCTGGGTTGTCTATGGTCATGATAACCATAGAGGTCTATTGTGTATTTTTCATACCTAATAGTCTGGAAGATGTGCCCTAATCGATCATGGGAGGCACATATTGGAGCAGTGGTGTCATTAACCTTGATCCTTATTATATTATCAAGAAACAAGGGAATGTGTTGGTGCAGGAAGCACCATATCGAACCTGGTTTTGATATTGGCAAAAGATTCAAAGTTAAGTTTATTTGTGATCTAACGTTGTTCGCTGAGTGTGCAGAAAAAGCCCTAGCGAAGGACTGCTAGGCATCGGGCGAAGGACAGCTCGGCATCCAAGCCCTGGCAAAGGACCGTCAGGCAAAAGTCCAACCAAAGGAGCGGTTGGCATCAGGTAAATTCTCCCGAGAGGAGTAGGTGAGGACGCGTTCCCCGTCGAGGGAACAGTAGGCGTCGGTTCGACCTAGGGCCCATTTTGGAGACCAAAGTCAGAACCAAGACAGCAAAGGCTGTATAAAATAAATAATTAATTGTGTTATTGTGTTTTGGACTAACCCTGGATGTAGGACCGAAGGAACGTGTGTCTGCAACTCAGAGAGCCTCAAAGGAGTGAGGCAGCAGCTGAGTAAGACGCCCTGAGTGTCCATGGCGCCCTCAAGGTGAACCAGAACCAAGCGAAGTAAAAAGAGCTTCGGCTGCTTACTGGGCAAGGCGCCCTCAGCAGCGAAGGCGCCCTCAGCAGCCAGGGCGCCTCCAAGCCCAAGACTGCGAAGCCAGCTTTATCCACAGCCGAGAATTCTGCGCGGAAGAAGTCAGCCAAGGCGCCCTCTGCGACCAGGGCGCCCCAGAGGTCAAACCTCATCCCTATTGCAGTGGGATAACGCTTGACCGAGCGAAGCGCGGATCTGCTGACACGTGGCAGGGCGCCCCCGACATCCAGGGCGCCCTAGGTGCTATAAATAGCACCCCTCGACCCCAAGCTTCATATCAACTTCGTACCAAAGCTTCCACTCTCTTCTGTGCTCACTCCTTGTTTCAGAAACTGCCCAACTCGAGCAACGACGTCCTGCTGCTCCGGAAAGTCAACCTACAACCGGACGTCGGTAACAGAAGAATTCTTTTTATTAAAAGCTTATAGTGCTGTACTTGTAAATCTCTTTCTGTAAACTGATTTTGCGTTCATATAGAATTGCCCAAAGTAAACGATCAACGATCGTGGGCCTTGGAGTAGGAGTCGACCTAGGCTCCGAACCAAGTAAAAAGACTGTGTTCGCGTGTTTTGTTTATTTCCGCTGTGCAAATTACTCTCTCCATAAATTCGAAAAGTTTGTCGATATTCACCCCCCCTCTATCGACTCTATCGATCCAACAGAATGTGTACCTGATTTTTTTGAGAATAGTACCTCATTCTCTTGAATATATACCTGATTCTGAGCGAATTGTACTTGATTTCCTGAGCCATTGAGAACTAAAGAGGGAGTCTCGTACCTGAATACTCAATTTCTGGGGAAGGATACTCAATCTGCCCAGGCACGTACTTGAATTTGGATGTTTCGTACCTAATAATCTGGCTGATGGACCCTAATCAACCATGGGAATCATTTAACCTTAATCCATATCATATTATCATGGAAACAAGAAAATATGTCGATAAATAAGAAAACTCACCGTCACCATCCCCTTTTCATGATTTTGATTGTAGGTGTACACGACATTAGGTAATGTGAAAGACATATACATGCATTTTTTCTCTTCTACTTCTAAGGTATTCACTCTCATGCTGGGTTGTCTATGGTCATGATAACCATAGAGGTCTATTGTGTATTTTTCATACCTAATAGTCTGGAAGATGTGCCCTAATCGATCTTGGGAGGCACATATTGGAGCAGTGGTGTATCTGAATTTGTGGACATGCATACTCAATTTTCTCAGACACATACTTAAATTTCAGACCTTACTACCCAAGTTGTGTATCTGAATTTTTATAATAGTACCTCATTCTCTAGAATATATACTTGATTCTGAATCAATTATACTTGGAAGGTTTTAGCAGTTGACAACTAATGATGGAGGCTCGTACCTTAATACTCAATTTGTGGACATGCATACTCAATTTTCTCAGACACATACTCAAATTTCAGACCTTACTACCCAAGTTGTGTATCTGAATTTTTATAATAGTACCTCATTCTCTAGAATATATACTTGATTCTGAATCGATTATACTTGGAAGGTCTTAGCAGTTGACAACTAATGATGGAGGCTCGTACCTTAATACTCAATTTGTGGACATGCATACTCAATTTTCTCAGACACATACTCAAATTTCAGACCTTACTACTCAAGTTGTGTATCTGAATTTTTATAATAGTACCTCATTCTCTAGAATATATACTTGATTCTGAATCAATTATACTTTGAAGGTTTTAGCAGTTGACAACTAATGATGGAGGCTCGTATCTTAATACTAATTTGTGGACATGCATACTCAATTTTCTCAGACACATACTCAAATTTATTTTGCAAGAGTAAAAACCAATACTAAATTTTCAAATTTGATTAGTGGCAATGGACACACTAAAGAGGGAGGCAGTTCTCAATTATGCTTACAGAATAAAAACCAACATTGCCACAGAATTAAAACCAACATGTATCTGTCATTACTAAGAAAATACATTGCTTTACTTAAGTAAGCCATAAGTCTGTCATTACACCAGAATAAAAATCAGTATTGCTACAATCATGTACAAACCAACCTCTGTACCAGAAATTTGAAACACCACAATCTGTCATTACTATCAGAAGGCAAATTTGAAACAGAAGGCAAATTTGAAACACCAGAATCTGTCATTACTAACAGAGGGCAAATTTGAAACACCACAACCTGTCATAAGAAGGCAAATTTTAAACATAACTGTACTAGAAATCATAAGAAGCATATAACTGTACCAGAAATCATCTCCTTAACATAACTGTACCAGAAATCATCTCCTTAACATAACAGTACTATAAAACATCTACAATACATCTGAATTTGGTTACACAAAAAGGCAAAATTTGAAACTCCAATACATCTGCTTGAGCATAAGAAGCAGATAAGGTTGTCTATCTTCAGATGGTTTACATATAAGTCAAATACCAACATTGCTTTACATCTTAGTCCATTACGTTTTTTAACAATCCTTTCTCATCTGATAATATATTTGAACAAACCCGGGCCCGATAAGCGTCTATGTTTACATGATCTTGAAAACTCCAGATGTCATCAGTGTCATAAGATAGGCACTCCACCCACAGGCAGATGTATACACCACAATCAAGGGTAGCGCCTTGATGACGACAAAGTTGTTTCACCACTTCTTCACTGCCTATTGCAAATGCATGAAGATGCAAAATGCATGCTGCCAAAAACCTTGCCTGCAAAATAGTAAATACTTTAATACTGTGATCTGTTAAGATATATTGGAGAAGAATATTGTCAAACTCACATAAACTTTAGCAGTCCCAAATGCAAATGAATCAGGGTTTGAATTCCACAATTTGAATTTCCCTTCAGCTGGATTAAACACCAATAAATACCAATGCCATCTATCATTAATTGGAAAAATGATATATCTACATTTTGTAAATAGATCTTCATTTAGTTCATGTAGTTTGCTCCTCGTTGTGGATGTCAACCTTGCAAGGAAAGCACCATAATCTGCTTTGTGTATCTGCCTATATTTGCTATATTTCTGCAAGTGCTGCAAGACTTCTTTCTACACATTGAAAATAAGATATAATCATGTTTCTTAATCTAATAAGAATTAAAAATCAAATATCAACTATCAATTATCTCAATTTGCTACAAACCTGTACGTTCGTGTCCATACAGTAAATCTCAAATCCATAACTTGAACTGTGTTTTTTCATAATATTCATATATACATTTATGATTTGACTATCAACAGGGTCACCAAACAAAAAAGGATACAATGTAGCTCCAGTTAAGCTTAGGAACTCATCTTGCCATATGACAACACTGCGGGGAGTAAAAAATAACATTACAAAATTGATAAGAAGTGTTTAGCAAAATATCAGTTATTGAAAATAAACCTACTCCAATTGTTCCCTACTAAGAAAGTCTGTCAACAACTTTTTATCTTCTTCAGTTGCTTCTTGATGTCCACAAAAATCAGTTCTCTTTTTATATACATCCAATGTAGCATTGGGAGGACTCTGCCAATCCTGAACATCTACTATCAAATTTACCTATATAAAAACATACTTAGTCATGTAAGCTAAAATCTATACGTAGTTAGTAACAATATACAATAACATGCAAAAACAAGTAAATTTTAAAATAATGAATCTCGGATTTATACTTCATCTACCTGTTTTTTCCCCTTCCTCTTACGTTTTGGTGTTGAGCTAGGAGGAGTCACAAACATAGACTCCTTTCTTTTCGGCACACGATCAGCTCTACACCTCACAGTATCCACAATGGAAGATTGAAAGTGGCTGATGTTCTCTGCTTTCGAAGTACCAATGTCACTGCCAGAAACTTGCTCTTTATTCAAATCAGAAATAACATCTTTTATCATTAAATCAACATTGTCATCAATGTTGGCAGTTGTCAATTCCACATTCAACTTCTCCAACCCAGCAAGTTCATTTTCACCACCCACTTCAACCTCAACAATCTTAGTCTCTTCTAAAATCAATTCCTCACTAACTTTTTTGGCCTCCAGCTCAGTGCTCTTAACAGCAACAATTGGTTCAAGCAACCTCTGGGTATTAGAACTTCCAGAACATCTCAAACAAAGTGACACCTGAAAAATATAAGTAATGTAGTCAAAAAATGTGTTGTCATCATTATTTAACATAATAATTTTATTATTTCTATATTTAGAGAATAAGTTACCTGTTTGCCACTTAAGAGTATCTCCTCCTCAGGAAATGATACTATATCTAACACCTATTCACAATTATAAATAAAATGTCACTTCTACAATCATATCTACAAAAAACATACTAATAACATAGCAACTTATCCTACTAAAATCAATTCTACAAAATAAACTCTCAGCAACATCATCTTTAAGTGATATCTTACTCCTTTCCCAGCTAAACAACCGGGGGAAACAACATAAAGAACGTACAATTCCAAATGAAGGAGTTCTTTCATACAGCCATGCCTGAATACATATAGAGAGAGATCAATATCATAATATTAAATATATCACAATTGCACTTGAAATATTAAAAACTCACCATCAAACCTACAGTACAACCATCTAAATACATTTTGCAACCAGCCTTTCCTTTGCCATTACCGGTATGCAAGATAATTTGGTGGCACAAAAATTTATATGCTGCATCTCCCCATGAATAATCAAAGAACCTCGTCAAGTTATCAATGTAGGACATAATAAATCGAGGAGTGGAATAGTTGCTAACTGGAAAAATAACACAGCTAAATAGAAGACAAATAAACAGCCTAACAAAATCATCCACTTCAGATTCCTTCTCAGATCCAGCTAATAACCGCAAATTATCATGAATCATGGTCCTATTTACGTTGCCAACTTTTCCTCCAAATAGCCTAAGAACAAAATTTGACTCCATGCTAGCATCAAGATCAACCGGTTGCCCCACATGGGCCAAACCAAGGACAATGCTAAACTCAGTCGAAGTGAATGGAACTACAATGTTGTCACCAAAAAAGAAAGAACGAGAAGGCAATAATTGGAATCTCTTTAAAACTAAATCAACTCTGGTACTACTGATAGACATCTTAGGCATCTCGAGCCATGGAGCAAGTGGAGTGCTTTTAATCCTCTCTTTTTGCTTATCACTTATAATTGGTACCACCTCACCCAGTACATCTTTGAAATATCGAGGAGAGCAACGGGAACAAGATTGTTTGCTACTCTTGGTCTTTCCCTCATCTTTCATTACTCTCTTCCCCTTATCTTTCACCATAAATTTAGCCTTAGCCTCCCTTGTGCTCTGTGTAAGAGCTTTTTTTTCTCATATCTGCATAAAAAGTAAATTCACCGAAAATAAATTAAGTTTATTGATAATAATTACATAATCACCACGTAACTCATTCAATCATTCAATTAGAGAAGATAAAACACAAACACATTTACTCATTCATACCCTAAAGTACAAATCCTCCCTTCTGCGCATCAAAGTGCTTAAATTGGGTACATTACTCAATTTATTGATAATTACTACAAAATACACAGATATCTCATTCATTACTTGAATTTAAGAAGATATAATAGAAATACATTCAGATAAATTATAATTTGAACACCACAAACCCTAATTTTATTCAACCTAACAAAATCAACAACACCCATGAAATAAAACTTCGAATTTTGACAGAATTTTACAGAAACATACGTAAACAATTATCTTAATTTCATTCTACAAACAAGATTACCAAGAGGTCAAAATCTAGGGCAGAGAAACAAAACCGACCTTCTACTTGAGATATATCTGTTTCTGCCTTTGGAATACACTTCTTCGCGTTAGTATTCCTCTGGTTGTACCGATTACCACCTTTTTACTTCTTCAAACCCGACGTTCGTCGACGATTCTTGGGTTGAAGGTGAAAGCCGGGTCTTCACTTGGTCGAAGATGAACGACACTTCGAAGATGTGGTTCTTGGGTTGAAGGTGATAGGCGGGTCTTCCTCTGCCTGTCGCCTCTCTAGTTTTTGTCTTCAACGCTCACCGGAAGTGATTTCGACGATCGTCGATTTCGTTCGACGCAGCTCCAAGCCGGGAAGAAGACACACGGAGTGGAGAGCGTTTGAAAGTAAAGGGAGGGCAGTTCGGTAAATTCATACGAGAGGGAGTTAAGTCAAACGATCAGGCGTTGTCAGGGAGTGGAAACGGAATTTACCTGCCACGGGGACTGAAGCGTGATTTGTGTTTCTGATCGGGGATTTAAGGCAAAGTTTCCCTTTTATTTTTGTTGATAATGACGATTTGTGGATTTGCTATTATTATTATTACTATTATTATTATTTATTTATTTTTATTTTTTCGTCTGTCAAGTTACAAGTGGAATTAAGTTGCACAAAATGAATCTGGAAGCGAATTGCAACGGACGAATCACCAGAAGGAAATTACACAAGTCGAAATGAGGGCGAACGTCGTCGGCGGCGCGCGGCGTTCTTCGCCGTCCTCCTCTCTCCTCCCTCGTTATTCCTCGACCTACAGGAAGCCTGCACGAGCTAAGTTCTATCGCATCCCCTCCAAGAGATGCCTTCTCCTCCTCCTCGCTTTCCTCGCCCTTGGCCCTCCTCTTTTCTTCCACTTCCGCTTCCGCCGCTTCCATCAGGTACTATGCCGTCTTCAATCCGTTGAGAAACCCTAGATTTTGCATATCGTCCATCTTCTCTGTTATTCATCGCGATTGACTCAGATGCGCTTGAGGAAGTGCGGGTGGTTACAAAGTCCTCCACTTGTCTGCGCTCATGGTGGAGATTCAAGCAGAGCCGTCCCCAACACCGTAAGAATGGTTCTCTCTCGTTTTTTCTTCTTTTTTTTGTTATGACCTTTTCTAGTCGTCATGACGTGCTAGCAGATGGATGCTTATCGGATCGCCATCAATTCTCGAGTCGATTGTATAGAAATGGACATCTCTCGCTCTTCAGATGGAGTGTTGTTTTCGTTGCATGATAGGTGATGTTCGATTTCTTGTCTTTTCCACTTGCTTTTTCTCAGTTCAATGTTTTTTTTTTTTGCATCACCAATGAAGTTCATTCCTTCAATAAACCAATTTGAAGTTGTCCCAAACTGTAATTCAGCAGTGAGATTGATCTGCAGAAAATATTCTTTGTTAAGCCTCATGGAAGGGATAACTTCAAGAATTACTTTTGACTTTGTGATAAAATTTACTCAAACTTTGGTAGCTGCATATAACTTGATAGTGGTTTCTTCAAATCTTCCTAGGATTTAGCATAATTCATAGAGCTAAATCTTACAAGACACAACACAGCAGGGATCTGCAGAGGATGTCTGGTAATAGTACAGCAAGAGTTGGTTATATGAACATGAATGAGGTAAGGATTTTCTTGTTCATTGTGGTACGAAACCTATATAGAATGTGCATATTCCTTTCTTCCAAAAATTATGAGCCTAGAATCAGAACTTAAATGGACTATTAACTCGTCATGAAAGAGTTGAACTTATATCCTTTGTTTTTAATCATCACATTTTTCTAGTCGTAGCATCTTTGATCCCTAATGGTCGAGATGTTTCATGTATTTTACAAAAGAAAAGTCTTATAACAAGCACAATATATTTATCAACGATAAATGGAAAAAAAACAATTGTATTACATGGTTTGTTTTGACCAAGATAATGAAGCAAATTTCCTCTCAAGCACTGTCAAATCTGAACCTCTTCATTATTATGGTTAAAAAAAATCTGATATCATCCATAAGTACTAAGACTTATTATTGTTATATTTTAGTTAAGTCATTACATGTTATATATTAATTTGTCATTACCTGTCATAATTTATTAATTCATTGCTTGTTCAATAATGTATTTGCATATTGCATAAATGCCATTTGCCACTCAACATAACAAATTCTGTACTGTACATATTGAAGTATATAGATAGACTGATTCATCTTGCTAGATTCATACCATTATGGCTTTTCTCTGTTGTGCTGAATTCTACGTTCTTGATTGTTTGACACATGATACACAAGATCTCCCTTAGCCATCTATTTCTAAGTTTGAGCCTGTTCTCTATTAAAATGGTTAATCTATATGAGTTCTTTGTTCGAGATTGGTTAGAGAAGGGCCAGAGTGGTTACCTTGATAAGTTAATTAACTTCTATTCATTGGTTGGGTAGGATCTATCTTCATGAACACAACCGTAATTCATTGCAAGCTAGCTGGTTGGATAGTTTAATTATTTGCACTTTTATAGAAATCACTTTCTTTCATTAACAAATTCTTGGAAAAGGCCTTGATCTCTACAATAATACTGTTTATCAATCTTTTATTATGTTGGAGAAATAACATTCATATGATGATCTTTTAGTTTGATATAGATAAAGGAACTAGATGCAGGGAGTCACTTTCCTCAAGAATTTCATAATCAAAAGGTTCCGACAGCTGAAAGTGCTTTGGCGGTATAAACCACTTTCTCTCATGAACTTTTTTTCTTTTCCTCTTTGAGCAATAAAGCTAAGCCAGTTTATTAGATATCAGAGAAAAAAGTAACCAAACTATGTATGCTCTAAAGGTTAACTTTTTTTAGGTCAGTCCAAAGTCTGTCATTAATATTGGCTGATTACATGTTCTGTGGTTTCATTGTCTTCTGCAGTTAATAACAAGCTCAGTTACGAAAGTAATCTTGGATGCAAAAGTGGGTCCTCCTTCATATGAGAAAGACTTGGCAAAGGATATATTGTCAATTGTAAGTTGCCTGTTTGTTCAAAATTTATAATTTATACTCATTTGACTTCTGAGAAAAAATACCAGAAGTTAGATTCTTTAGTTTGGAAATAGCTTCTTTTGAATATTTTCTTATTTTTATTTTTAAAAGTTCCTGTTGATGCAGCACTGAGACAAATAAACTCACTAAGAGAAAACCACAACTCACAAATATAACTCAAAATTTGTTAATTCAATGATACCATACAAGAGGGGATTGGGGCCCTTTTGAAGACCCAACTGTTATTTTTCCCCATCAAGGAGAACTCAACTACAAATGAGTTGTCAACTTCTCTTTTTGGGTCATTGTTTCCCAATTGTTGCTGCAATCATGTTGCAAGTGGTTGAGTTTGACCAAGTTGTTTTAATGTGTTTAGCAAAGGGCTTAACTTAGGATCATGTTGTCTTTCGGGTATTTGTAGTGAGTGTGCAAGTCGCATATGTTGATTGAAAAGATAAAAGGCCAAGGTTGACTAGGAGCTTGACAAATTAAGAGAAATGTTCAAGAGGTAGAGGTTGACCAGGAGCTTGGTTGGATGATTGAAAGCCAAGGTCATGGTTGATCAAATGCTTAGTAGTTGATGCTAAAGTCCAAGAGGTCAAGGACGACTAGGAGATTGACTGGTGATGAAAATGTCCAAGAGATTGAGGATGACCTAGAGGTTAGAAATTGTTGGTCTTGGTTAGTAGCTTGTAAGTCAAGATTGACTAGGAGTTTAGTAGGTTGCTATAGAGCTCGTGACTTAACGTGGTCAATTTGTTTGACCAAGTTGTTGGCGCAATCATGTCACAAGTGGTTGAGTTTGACCAAGTTATTTTGATGTGGTCACCAAAAGCTTAAGTTAGGATCATATGTTAGTGACTGTGCTAGTTGCACTTGTTAATTGAAAAACTAAAAGGCCAAGGCAGATTAGGAGCTTGACGAATTAAGAGAAAAGTCTAAGAGGTAGAGATTGATAGGAGCTTTGTTGATGATTGGAAGTCCAAGGTTTTGGTTGCTTGGTAGTTGATGCAAAAGTCCAAGAGTTTAGCAGGTTGTCATAGTGCTTGGAGAGCTCATGACTTGATGCGATCAATTCGGAGTGGTGTTGGTTAGATGGCTTGGAGTCTAGGAACAAGATGGGATCGTGTGTGAGAATCGCATTTAAAGGCCTAGAGGAGAGGCCTTTAAGCATGAAGAGAAGTGAGCTTTGAGAGGTTACTAGTGTGAAAAAATCCTAGGGACTGGGATTTTGGGCATCACATTTTGGGAACATCATCAACGTAATGATGTATTGACCTGTAGAAGCCTTTGATCAAGGAACAAGTGGCTTCTTATCATAGTAAATGGTTTGGTTTGATCTTGGAGCTTTACATAGGCTTTCAAGATCTTAAGGCAAGTGAAGTTGAGATCTCTAAGCAGATTGATGACTGGCAATGACCCTGGTTGACTAGAAGGCTAAGTCAATTGAAAGCACTCTATTTGAAGAACAAAATGTTTTTGCTCGGACTCTAGTTGACGGTAGTCCAATTTATTGGAAGCTTATCCAGTTGGTAAGATAGTTGACTATTGTTTGTATAGTAGTTAGATTTTGCATTTGAGTTAAATGGAAAGTATTTGGATAGACTTTAGGTGTTCGAAATGTAACTGTTGGAGCCTTGTTTTTATAAGCCTTGGTCACCTTTTTGCTTGGCGATGGTGCATGAAAAAGTGCGCAATACTTTTGGGACAAAAGAACAGAAGTTAGACCACTGACAAGGGATGTAAATAAAGTGAAAGCTCAGTTTTGCAAGTGTTTCAGTGACCATTTTTGGTACTCATTTTAAATAGCATCTTTGTAAGACAAAATTTCTGTACGAGGTTTTTGTAATGGGATTCGCCTAAAGAATCAAGCTGTGGAGTAGGGCTAGGATGCCCGAACCACATTAAATCTTTCTTCTTAGTGTTGATATTTGATTTCAAATCCATTGTGCTAACTTTTATCTTAGCCTTTTGCAAGAGTAATGAATAATGATAAAGTTGTGGTCATCAGTTAGTTAATGCTCTTAGTTGGTCTACTAGTATCATGGCATCTGAAAATGATGTTATTGTAGACGATGAGAGCATAGGCACTCAGACTAAATGAATACAACTTGTGACAAAGCTAATATACAAGTGAGGTAACAAATCCTCAAATTTGAATATAATCTATATTTAAGTTGGCAAGTTATATGAATACTCAAAAGAAATAGTTTTTCTTACAGTATAGCTTTATAAAATGGATAAAAAAGTTCTAAGAGAAGTTTTTATGGGAAAAACCATGTTTATGAATGCAAAAAGATGATCCATTCTATTCTTTATATTTGTTATCACTTTATACCATTTCATTTCTAGTGCTACTATGTGTTTCTTGTTGAAGCTCAGTGAACTCAAATGTGATAGCAGATGTAAGAAAACAAGTTAATTCTCTAGGTTGATGATTTTTAAAATCATAAGTAAATTCACATACCAATCAAAGTCTTTATACATTTATCAGTTATTAAATGAATATCTTGCATTCTTCTTTGTTAGGCTTGTTTTGTTCAGCCTCCTCATTCTTTCTCTTAGGATGTAAACGTGTCATTTTGTGTAAGTTGAGGTCATGGTTAGTAGTATGTTGAAATCTATTTGAAAGGGTCAAATCGTCAAAGGCCTCTTCAACATCATGTTTTGTAGCTTAATTAAACATGCATATATGGGAGAATGATCAGTGTGTAGGTGAGACAACGATGCTGGTTGGCTTCTTAGTGTTGGAGATTCATATTTAATGGACTAGCCACTATAAAACTCTCGTGCAGTTAAATTAGGTGATTTAGTTAAAGGTTTATTGGTTTTGAATGAAGGCTTTGGATGCAATCTTTTATGTTTGTGCTACTTTTGGATATTTAATTTCCTTTTCAACTTGGGTTGATGTATTTTTAATTTGTCTTTTTGCATAATGAAGTATTTAACATTTCTAACAATAAGCATTAACTCATAACTGAATATGCATGCTGCATAGTAAGTATTGCTAAATTAGTGATTATTGTTTAGTAACAAATATTCAACCAGGTATCACCTACTAAGAATTTTTTAATATCTATAAAATTGGAACCCAATAAAAATTTGTATTAGATTACTAATAACATATTATATTATCAATAATTGTGTTTTGTTCTGGATAAACAGATTGTATATTTCTTTAATAATATGATATCATTCGGTATTTTATCAATTATATAATCTAATATGAGTTGTTAATATTAAGGATCCATTAGTTTGATAGGATTATATAATTTTATTTTATTTTTTATCTTAAATATATAATGGAATTTAATTATTGAACTCGACATATTAATCTTCCCATAGTATTTTTTAATTATATTGTGTATTATTATCTAATAGTATCCAATAATACTAATTTACAGATTTATTTTCATTAAAATTTAAATCACGAACCATAATAATTTTCATTCAGAATAATCTTCTTTCATGTTTCCCGATTATCTTTCTTATATTACAAAAAGAAACACTTTCATTTTCTTCTAATATAAACTATTTACCGACCAATCCAATAGCACTTATATTAAGAGTTTTGGACTGGTTGGTATCATGAAACATGCACAGGATCTTTGCATCAATGAATATCCACATAGCTCTCATTAAACAAAAATGATGAACTAGATAACAATCGAACTTGAGGTGACCCAACCGGCCCCACAAAAGTGTCCCATGGTTGCCAGGGTAAATCGGGAAGCACTTGTGGCGAGCGGTCCAGAAGGTCAACTTCCATGGTTGTGTCCCATTTGGAGAATAAATTCATGCAAAATGTGTCATAGTTGGGGATCGAGCCGTAGGTGCCTGGGTGACAACTTGGTGCCCTTCCGCTGCACCGGGGCTAGCTCAAGTTAAACAATCACATTGATGTAAACATTATTTATTATTTCAAACATTATGCAGTGGACATTCTTAACAAGCGTTACTGAACAGAAATGAATATCAAATGTACATTATTGTGTATGAACGTTATCGTGCTTCCACGTGGTGGTTATGAACTTTTGAGTATGTTCGCCAAGTTCTTCATGAGTAAAACCTTTTTGTTTAGGCCGTGTAAGCCTATTGTTTTCCTTCCTTGTCTTAGTTTATATTGTCCTAACAAACAACTGCAATTATGACAGGTGAACAAAACTCACTGCCAAAATTGCCTTGTCTGGTCAAAAAGTGACATCTTAGGAAGAGACGTTACTGAGTTATCTCAAGACGTAATGGTATGATACGCACCTTATTGTAACCCTTATTTTGAAGGCTAGTTTGTCAATTTTGCATTATTCAATCGTTGCACCATAATAAAGCAATGATGTTTGGTATGGATGATAGAGTGGTGATTCAGGATAAAGTTCGATAAAATCACCATGGAAATCATCGGGAGTGGATTTTACTGTTGCAGAATCTCAGTTTATAAAGTTAGGGCTATTTAAATCTATCTAAAAAGAAAAACACTTGAGTGATCTTGAATTTAATTGAGGGTAGCCATCATGATAATCTGAAAACTTTGTTCATAAGTGATTTTAACAGCATTAACTTTCACCTGTACCAAGAAAGATTTGCCACGAATCAAATCTATCAAAGAGTACAAAACTGTTGCCCTGTGCTAGGAACTCTCTCTGGTTCGTTTCTTGACAAAAAGCTTAAGCAGTGCGTGCTGAATTTACTTTATAGCAAGTTTCCCATAATTTGAATCTGGATGGAGCTTATTCTTTTGCTTGAACTACAGGTTGGATATATTGTCATGTCTGATCCCTCTACCGGCGCTAGAAGTAAACTTTTGAGAATGAAGGGTGCTGGAGTTGTGGGTGTCTACCATCACTTGGTTGATACGAAACTCGTGAGAATTTTGCATAGGTAGGGGCACAATTTAACTCTCATTCCGTGTGGGGCAACTATCACTATTTATAAAGTCGCCATAAGAACTGCCTGCTTCCTGTACGTCGGCAAATAACTGATAATATCTATTGGAAACTATAAGTATTGTAAAGGAAAATTGATGTGTTTTTCATTTGCAATCAGGGCGGGTAAGAAAGTGTATGCCTGGACTGTCGATGACTCGGAATCCATGCAAAGAATGCTGTTTGAAGGTGTCGACGCGATCATCACGAGCAATCCAGGTCTCCTTCAAGGTCTCATGCAGGACTTGAAGACAGAATGCCTTCAGGATGACTTTCCTTGATAGCAAAATATAATCAGCAACGACAGTACGCTTTTTCCTCTCAATCCTAATAGATTCTTCAGATTCGGAAGAATGAAAATACAATCAGAATGTCACTAATTTCATTGTTTTCTTTTGTTTTTTGTTTTTTTTGGAAAAGATGTTAATTACCTTTTTGTATTCTCTTTGAGCAATCTATTGAAAATTCAAGATCAGGCACAGTTAGCTATGTCCCTTGCTTTTACACATCTTGTTTTAGAATTTAGAAGAAACCTATTATTTATCGAAGTGATGCAACTATGTTATTCTGTCAATGCGGGAAGTTTCTGTCAATGCGGGATTTCAGATAAGGGTCAAATGATATTGAATCTATTGTATCTTACATTTTAACAAAGTTGTAAAGGAGGAAAAAAAATTATCAAGGAGGGACATTGAACATGAAAAGGATTCATTCAAAGTTGTCAACGAGAAAGGAGAAAAGCTACAAACACATGGGTGACAAGGCGAGCAATGAAAATCAATCAATCAATCAATCTTAAGATACCATGAAATGACTGTAAAAATTCTGTAAAGATAAAATTATTTGCCCTTCGTGAATGGCTTACACCATTGAAAGCAAGTAAATCAACAACTATCCCATAAAATTGTGAAAGAAGAAAAGAAACTCAAATGACAAAATAAGTCATGACTAAAAGACTCTTCTAAATTTAACTAGATTATTAATTAAATATACAATTGATATTTGGTACCGTTGTCGTCAACATCAATCCCACTTTAGCTAAGTTATCATGTTGGGTCATCATTATTCAAATCGTGCTTATTCAGTCACTCTCGGTCGACTACCAAGCTAATTAGAGTTGTCGATCGTTCATTACGAGCGCTTCCCGATTTATTCTAGCGGCCGATGAAAAATTTCCGTGAGATCGAATCGGTCGTCCGAAATTAAAAAAACTTCATTAATTATTTTTTTTAATTAGAATTGTCGAGTTGCCTGACGGCCCTGACGCATCGAACTAGTCCAAGTTATTTTTTTCACTCCGAGTCGAGCCACTAGGCCAAACCTCTCTAGTCTAGCCGAGCTCGACTTGTCACAAACAGATATGGACTACGGCCTCCACTTTCTCTTTTTCATTATCTCATGATCTCACCAAAAATCTCGTCCTCTCTCACTTATAAATATCCAAATATACACTGAAGGTAAACAAAACCCAACCGATTTAATTTTCAGTTCTAATCAGAGTTTTTTTTTTTGCCGACTCCTACTTTCTATTTCCAACCAACCTTATATTTTAATAAAATACCTTAAAAATCAAGCATTTCTTTCACTATTATTCTTTTATCAGTAGCTTTCTACAATCTACTGGAACTATTAGCTTCATCCTTTAGGGCAATCAAATGTATAATTATTTGTATTGGACAACTAATATAATATATTTTATTATTTGAGATTTTTTATGATATTATTATGCATACGCTAAAATCCTAAGAGTTATTCTCTTCATGCTTTGCATCCAAACACTCGATCAATATTAATTGATGATAATTCTATGGGGTGTCTAAGTTGATTAAGAGTGTGATAGATTTATTATAATGTAGCATAGATCAATTTTCGAAGAGTGTATATTTTAGGGGGGAAAAACTCCTTCCACCTCCTAGTTATTTAATTGGTGGTCAATTATAAATCGATCCCTTAATTTATCTCTATTCATATAATTTGAAAATAGATTGTGAAAGATAATTCAGATGAGTATTAATTGGCAATACGTTTGTATTGAAATTAGACCAATTCAATTATTAAACATTTGGTCAGTTCAGTTGAAAAGGAGGTGATTCATTTATGCACTAATGCGAGTCACGAAGAAGAAGGATTGGATCACATTAAATTTATTAAATTTAGTATTATTTTATATTATAAAAGATTATTTTTACAATTTGAATTTGTCACATTCTAAGTTACATTTGATAAAAAGTAATCAACCTTGTATGGTAATCAGAATTACATTACAAAATTGATTACTTTATTCGGTACAGTTTTAAAATTAAAATATAATATAATCTGTATTATAAAAAACTAGTTAAAGTATTATAATCTGGATTATAAGACTAATAATATATAATCTGAATTATATTATAAATTCAATTATATTATAAATAAAATTATATTACAACTAACCAAATGTAACCTAAGCGTAATTCTTTTATATATATATATATATATATATATATATATATATATATATATATATTATTAAATAATATAACTTTTGACTGGCTTCGGTGGGATTTTTTAGACACGTTGTTTCTAGCGGTTGAGGGATTTCCATAGGCCAAAAAATAGAAGCAGTTGTTAGATGAAAACAACCCAATTGCTATCTCGGTTTTATTGAAGGATTTTCTAATATTGCTGCAACTTTAACCTAATTGACAAAAAATTATTGAGTGTGATTTTGGGATTGTTGTTGGGAGGATATAAATTGATATGATATATCGTTGAGGTTAGTATTTGACATTATCTCCGTAAAATAATATTGTTCCGCTATAGGTATTTACGGATAGCAGTAATTCATTTCCTAAGATACAACAACGATTTCTCGAAATAGCAACATTATAAATTTTGAGACCAACGAACTTTCTCGTAGGTTTTGTTTTAGACTCTGGATGCACAAGATGAGATGAATGCTAATGAACTTTGGATGATTGAATGAATAAATTCAACATCTAGGGGATTGTATTTATACAAGGGATGAGGTGAGGTACCATTTGGTGAGTGGGTGTGACATTTGATTTAGGATTGATTTGGGTCGTTTGATGTGGAAGGTTGTAACCCTTCAGATAACCCTTTGATCTCAGCCATCAGATCTGAATGGTTGTATTAATTCTAATGCATGAAATCGTGAACGAATCTACGATATTGAAAAACGGTAAACACTTACAGTGGTTTCAACGCGTCCTTCGTTGTTCTTCGCGCTTGTCGTCGGAAGAACGATCACGGGTCGGAAAGTCCTTCAATCTTCACAAATCAAATCCCACCGGCAGGATGATCTTCTCTTCTTAGAGTTCTTCTCTTGCTCTCACTCACTCTTGCACTTGAATGAAGACCTTACCCCTTCCTTATATAGGAGAGGATAGGGGGTAGAAGTAGTGGAGAGGGAGGGGCAACAAGCCCCACTCCCTGGCAACGTGTGCAGTTACTGTACACGTTGCCCACTTCTAACATCTCCCACTCATACAAGTCAAGTCATATAGACAATACAAGAATCAGGTCACAAAGACCATATAGTCACATAGACTAATACAAGAATCAGGTCACAAAGACCATATAGCCACATAGACTAATAGATCATCCAATTCATACTTTAGGGAAAATGATTCGTGCGACAGCAAGCATACTGAGCAATCATTGCTAAGAAAGTTGTGACACTTAACTTAGCTGCTCACTGAGCGATCAATACCAAGAAAGTTGTTGCACTTTACTTAGTCGCTCTATCACATGAATCAGAGATATCAATCACTTGCTTTTACCCCAGACTAAATCGTTTACATCAATATGAACATCTCTAATCTCTCGTACTGACTATTAAGTCAAGAGCATGTTCAGTATTTCCATTCAATATAATTATTCACAATCACATTTTAAGTACTCAACAAAAAATGTAATTGGTCAACCAGTGAATAAGTGTCAATAATATAAATCTCTCTTAATCTTCCTATTTAGATTGAATATATTCATTCTAATCAGTTGCTTTCCTAGTTATGCTCCATAGACCGAATCATCCATAGCCAATAGGATACATGCTAAGGTAGCAGACACTGATTAAAATTTCAAGTAAACAACTAAATAGTCACATAGGGTAAATCTGAGATTAACTTATAATCTCAAGGGTCTCACATAGTAGAGAAGCAGGGATCCATTCTCCTACTACCCTTATTGTCGCTATAGCACATGTGGTATGAATCACATACTACGATGTTTTTCTCTCTTAACAAAAAGAGTGCATGTTTTCTCAAAATTAACATCGTACAGATTTGATCTAGACATACCTAATGTCTAATCCTGAATTCAACTTATGAATTTCAATCTGGCTTTCAGCAGATTCAGTAAATGGTGGGTTCATTTACTCCGATCATTACATAAATGATCTTATCTTGATACAAAATCAAGGCGACTCCAACTTATGAGTATGTCTCTATTTATAGCTACATAAGCTATCCCATAAGTAATAGTCTTACGTCTATTTATACTCAATAAATAGAGATGATTGTCCATGTGAGTGGACCAATCTCAACCTGCCAACATGCTTATCGAGACTTTATCCAAAATGTAACACCAATATACACTGAATAAATCATGGCACTTTCATATATCTGATTGTTTTATAATGTGTTACATTTTACGAAGTCCCAAAGACTTCACAAAACCAAGAAATGACTCTTTAGTCAATGGCTTAGTAAAAGGATCTGCAAGCATAGCACGGGTAGGAATATACTCAAGGAATACCTTTCTTTTGTCCACAATATCCCTTATATAATTATATTTAATTTCTATGTGCTTGTCTTTACTGTGATATTTGGGATCCTTGGAAAAAGCTATTGCAGCTTGATTGTCACAATACAATGTAACGGGACTCCCACTATCCTCAGCAATCTTCAAATGCTTCAGGAACCTTCTTAACCAGACAGCTTCTTGTATAGCCGCTGCACAAGCCACATATTCGGCTTCCATTGTTGACAGTGCTACACAAGTCTGTTTCTTGCTATTCCATGAGATGGCGCCACCATTCAGTAAGAAAGCATAACCCGATGTGGATTTTCTGTCATCCAGGTCTCCTGCCCAATCTGCATCTGTATAGCCCTTCAAGGTCAACTTTGATCCTTGGAAGCAGAGACAGTAATCTGCCGTCCCTTTGAAATATTTGAATATTCTCTTCACCGCCTTCCAGTGTCTCGATTCTGAGTTTGACTGGAAACGGCTAACCAAACCAACAGCATAGCTGATATCTGGGCGTGTACACAGCATAGTGTACATTAAGCTATCAATGGCACTGACATATGGTTTTTTCTTCATATCGGCTATTTCATTAGGAGTCTTGGGATACATACTTTTGCTCAGAACAGTGCCTTTCGCTACAGGAGTTTGTTCAATGTTGCAGTTTGACATATTGAAGTGTTGTAACATCTTAGTAATATAAGCTTCTTGAGACAAACCCAAAAGTCTTTTTGATCGATCTCTAATGATCTTAACTCCTAAGATGTACTCGGCTTCTCCCATATCTATTATGTCAAATTGTGATGAAAGCCACGATTTGATTTCTATCACAAATTGTATGTCATTTTCAGCTATTAGCATATCATCAACATATAATGATAATATGACAATCTTTCCTTTATCCTCCTTGAGGTATACACAATGATCCTCATTGATCATTTCGAAATCATAAGATAAAATGACTTCATTAAATCTTATGTTCCATTGTCTCGACGCTTGCTTTAGCCCATATATAGACTTTTTAAGTCTACATACTTTATCCTCTTGGCCTTCAGCAATATAACCTTCTGATTGTGCCATATAGATTTCCTCTTCAAGATTACCATTAAGGAAAGTCGTTTTTACATCCATCTGATGTAATTCCAAGTCATAATGTGCTACTATAGCTAAAATGATACGTATTGACACAAACTTCACAACAGGGGAAAATGTCTCTTCAAAATTAATACCCTCCATTTGGGTATATCCTTTTGCAACCAGACGAGATTTGTATCTATTAATCGATCCATCTGCCTTCCTCTTGATTTTGAGAATCCACTTATTCCCAATAGCCCTTCGGCCCGGAGGAAGATCGACTAAATCCCAAACTTGATTCTTTCTCATAGACTCCATTTCTTCATCCATTGCAATTCTCCATTTTTCTCTAACTGAGCATCTCAATGCTTCCTCAACCGTTCGAGGTTCCTCATCGTCAATAGGAAGAATCATTAATGCCTCATTCTCAATGTCAAACATTCTTTTAGGAATAATCTTGCGATTACTCCTCCGCAGGTCTGACTGTTGAGAAACTGAAACTGATTCATTCATTAGCAAATCACTCCCACTGGGTAGACTAGATTCAGGTTTCTCCTGTGATTCCTGATTTGTTGATAAAGGAACAATATCCTCCTCCTCTATAGCAAATAGAGGAATCGATTTATCAACTTCACCTCTTGTTGGGAACTCAGTTTCGAGAAAAATCGCATCTCTTGACTCTATTTCAGAGATGGTTCCATCTTGTTGCTCACCAATAAAAACATAACCCTTAGAGGTATCAGAATACCTTACAAAGATATACTTTTTACCCCTTGGTCCTAGTTTTTCATATTTGTGAGTCTTATCATGAACGTAGGCAGCTGACCCCCAAGGTCTCAGATTACTCAAATCTGATTTTTTGCCTGTCCAACGTTTATATGGTGTAGATGGAATAGACTTAGAAGGCACTCGGTTAAGTATATAGGTAGCAGCTAATAATGCATCTCCCCAATAGGAAATAGGTAAATTAGCTTGAGCCATCATAGACCTAACCATATCTAGAAGAGTTCTATTTCTTCTTTCAGCAATCCCATTTTGCTGTGGAGTTCCAGGGATCGTTAGTTTTCTAATAATCCCTCTCTCGTAACATATTGTCTTAAACTGATCAGACAAATATTCACCTCCACGGTCAGTGCGTAAGGTTTTAACCTTACGATCCAATTGATTCTAAACTTCGTTCAAATAACGTTTGAAGCAATCTAATACTTCATATTTATGAGAAATCAAATACACATGACCGAAACGTGTGAAGTCATCAATAAATGTAACGAAATAGGAACCTCCATGTCTAGCCTTCACATTCATTGAACCACATACATCCGAATGAATTAATTGCAATGGTAAATCAGCTCTAATAGCCTTACCAAATGGTTTCCTTGTTGCTTTTCCAGCAAGACAATGCTCACATATGGACAGGTTAATCTTAGCATGAGTGCACAATAGACCCTCCTTAGCTAATCAATTCATCCGTTCTTGTCCGATATGTCCTAGTCTAGCATGCCAAACTTCATCATTAATATTAGTATCACTAGTAAGAGCAATGATTGAAAAACAACTATTAATTCCATAATTAATATCTTGTTCTACATCAAGAACCATGAAACCATTCATTACATAACCACATCCAATTAACACGGAGTTAATACGAAGTTCCACACAACGACTGAAAAATTTATGTAATAACCTAAATCAAGAAGACTAGTTACAGAAACTAGATTCCGTCGAATCTCAGGAGCATAAAGGACATCATGCAGAAATAGGGTATGTCCACCACGTAGGTTGAGCTTGCAAGTGCCAATTCCTTTGACTTCAATTCTTGCATTGTTTCCCATATATATCCACTTATTGCCAGCTGGTACTCGACGGTACTCCACGTATGTAGCTCGATCACGAGCTACATGGTTCGTTGCTCCTGAATCTGTAATCCACAAAGGATAAGAATCAGCTAACAACACTGAACTAGCAACATAATGCTCGTGAATAGAAAATAAATATGGATCTACCTTTTTCGGCTCAGTACATTCCTGAGCAAAGTGGCCTTTCTTGCCACAGTTATAACAAGTCAACTTGCACTTAGGTTTCTGTCCATACTTCTTTCCTTTACTATTCTTCTTGATTAGGCCTTGCCCCGCAGCAGCAGCTTCCTTCCCTTTTCCCTTTCCCTTTCCTTTCTTGAACCATCTTTTCTTATTCTTGGGTCCAGAGCCTTCAGCTACAAAAGCTTGTCCAAAAATCCTTGCGGATTCTATTCTCTCCGCCTCTAATTCAACATGGCGTGAGACATCAATGAAAGTCTTTATACTTTCTCTATGTGTAAGGTTCTGTTTCATTGATTCCCAAGAATCAGGAAGGGAACAAATAACTGCTTGAACCTATTGTTCATCAGTCAACTCATGACCAGCAGTTTTCAGCTCTCGAATCATATTCCCCATTTCCCTCAAATGTTGGGTCATGGAGACATTCGGGCGTTTCTTATAGCTGTCAAACTTGATTGTCAGCTGACGAAGCTTGCTTAAACTAACTCCACTGTATTTATCTCTCAGGGCAACCCAGACAGCATGAGCCGATGGTAATGGCTCATACTCATATACCAGGTCATCTACCATTGAACTAATCAAGATACCCTTAGCAGTGAAGTCCTTTTTCTTCCATGCCTTATAGGCATCAAGATCACGTTTCTGCTGAGCTGTAGAACCATCTGCAGGTTCTACCATAAATTGATTTACAGCTTCTAGAACTTCTTGTGAAAAATTTTGGTGAAGTAGTTCTCTCCACAGCTCAGTATATGTGATTCTCCCTTCAAAGCAACCCCAATTACATCTTGCAGCTATTCCACCACGCCTCGGCAATGAACGAATCAATGCCCCGATCCAGTAGTTATCTAGGACTGGAAACTCTTCCTGCTCGAGTTTCCAAAATAGACGATCAAGCCTTCCCATATGCCCTTGTATGCCTAGATTTGGGCGGTAGTCAATTTCCTCTATTTGTTCCATTAGCTCATTCCGTCGCACATCGCGACGAGTCATTGTGGTAATAAATCTCGGCATCTGGAATTGAAATACACAATGTCAATACAAAACTGACAAACTAGTAACAAAACTGGTTTAATTCAATTCACAATTATGCATAAACCCACAAAGTCATAAACAAATAAGAAAAATAATTTTTCTTGGTTTGGGGAGCTTTATTGACTAACACATTAGGCTGATCGATTAGGAAATCGAATTCTTAGTCTGTGCCCATGATCCTCATTAGAACTAATCTAATCAGACATGGATACTTATCTTAGTTGTTAGCTCACTTAATTCAAAGTCAAATCTATTGTTCAAACCAAACAAAATGGTTCTGGTTTGTATTAAACTGATATGATTAAATTAACTAGTGGTTTGAACTAGATCCTGATTTTATTGGATCAATTTGCTCTAGTCAAACCAACTAATGGTTCGAACTAGACATAAAATAGTTGGATCAAGTTGGTCTGATTAAATCAACTAATAATTTAAATTCCAGTTGAAATGAACCAACTTAATCGGATTTAATTAATTCTAACTAAAATCCAATCCATTTAATCAAATTTTGGTCTAGTTCCATTAACCAATAGCTAAATTTTAATACAAATTCAACCAAGAAATTAATTAAAGCACAAAGCTAATTAATTTAATGAAAAAAACATGCAATTTTTTTTTAACTGTATCTACATGCAAAAAAAAAATTTGAGGTTTTTTTTCACCGGTTTTTTTACCATTTTGATTTAATAAAAAAACACGTTTTACGATGTATATGAAAAAAAATTCAGATGATTTAAAATTAACGAAACCTTCAGTTTCGTTTCCATCCACTGAAAAAAAATTTTCACCGCGACAAACGCGGTTAATCGTAGTGTGCAACACGGCCGAGTGGGATTGTCAGTTCGCGACGCTAACAATTATTTTACCGACTCGAAAAAAATCTTCCGACACAAAGTCGTGATTTTCCGACGAATTCCGACGAAGTTTTTTTTCATGCTACTTAGAATATTTACATGCCCAATGTTAATTCTAATGCATGAAATCGTGAACGAATCTACGATATTGAAAAACGGTAAACACTTACAGTGGTTTCAACGCGTCCTTCGTTGTTCTTCGTGCTTGTCGTCGGAAGAACGATCACGGGTCGAAAAGTCCTTCAATCTTCACAAATCAAATCCCACTGGCAGGATGATATTCTCTTCTTAGAGCTCTTCTCTTGCTCTCACTCACTCTTGCACTTAAATGAAGACCTTACCCCCTCCTTATATAGGAGAGGATAGGGGGTAGAAGTAGTGGAGAGGGAGGGGCAACAAGCCCGACTCCCTGGCAACGTGTGCTGTTACTGCACACGTTGCCCACTTCTAACAGGTTGTAACCCTTCAGATCATCTTTTGATCTCAACTATCAGATTCGATCTGACGCTTCAGATCAAGTCTCATCATCAACGATCAAATTGCGATTCTTTGCGATCAACACTCTAGATCGCGTCACTTGCGATCCAGCACCTCTCTTCGATCCAACGATTGCCATTTGTTCGCCCAGTCAGCAGTCCAGTCATCTCTCCTCCTACCAGAGTGTCACGTAGGCACTGCCACATCATATGACACGTCACCCGAGTGCCATGTCACTTGGAGCATAAATTTAAGCTCCTCACTGCGTACGTGTGAAGTACAAAGTGCACCAACAAAGCGCTCATTGTGTACGTGCACGCGTGGCGAGTGACCGGCTCGCAGGATTGAGCACCTGTTCGCCTATGAGAAGAGACCACCTGTATTTTTCTTTTTTTTATTTTAACTCCATTAACACACGAACACATATAAAGAAGCAAACACCTTCGAAAATTTCAAATGTGAGACTAATCCCTATCTACTTCCTTTTATGTTAATTTTGAATTGACTTTAAACAATTAATTTCTCATTCACCCGTAATCAGTTTTGAGCAAATTAATAGTCTAGATTCATTTACGTGAAACGTAGATTTCATTTTTGAAGTCAATTCTGACTTTCATCGATTAATGATACCTCGATTTTCCTTTACAAAAATCATATTTGGTCTTTTTTAAGGCCCAAATATCCAATAATCCCCTACATGAATGGAAATTAATACATGTATGCATGCTGCCACTTTATAAGAGTCCAATCGATAAGTCAATGCATCGGGAGAGGTAGCTTGTGGCTTTGAACCTTCCGTAGTGGAATCTTATCGAGCATACTAGGCTGCACAGTGAATGTGATGTCTTGAATTGCTCAGTTGTTTGTGTATATTAAGACAATAACACACACATAGGAACTTATCTCACGTAGTTTTGGTTCTCATGGTTGTTGGAACTTGGATGGCTAGAGAGGGAGAGTGAATATAGCCAGACACAAAAATCTCTTTCACTTAACAGATTTCTGCACTTCAAGGGTTAGTAGCACAGCGGAAGAAATGCAAAACAGAGTAGAACTGCAGAAATGAAAAGCAACCCAAAAACGCTAACAAGGAGGGTTTTCAAGGTTCAGGGATAACTTGCCCCTAATCCTTGGCGTGCCCGTGAGGTGGGTGATCCCTTGATCGTCGGCAGATCAAGCCCCGGAAATCCGGATATCAAATGTAACCTCCTTCTCGGTGGAGTAACCTCTCCATAGTGGGTTCAACAGAATAATGGAAATAAGCGCAAGAACCACAAGAAGGCTTACAGAGCACTTAGGATAGAAGAAACATAAGAGAACTCTTTCCTCGAGCTCCACTCAGCACAAACCTCACACAAGAACTCCCTGCTCTTCATGCCTTGCTGATGGACTCGCCAAGCTCTCTGCTTCTTCTCAGTGCTCAAGTCGTGGATCAACAGATCACTCAAAGAGTAAGCTTCAGTTGCTTCAAGATTCAGAGTAGTGCACAACAAATGGAGAAGCAGCTTGTCGCAAGAAGCAGAGAAGTGATCAAGTGTCCTCCTCGCTACCAAACCCTTAAGCCTCTCCCATAGATTGCCAGGTCACAGCCACCTCTCTGCAGCTCCCAGCTGCTCAACTACAATTTCCCACCTACCACTAAGATCTCCTGAACTCCCTGAGCTTCCCTCAGATGAGCCCCAGTCAGCAGCTCCAGCAGCGCCAGCATCCGTTGCAACCTTATATGGATCCCTGCAAAACTTGATGTAGTAAAAGCCTCTGTTTGACTCTCCTTGTGTAAACCTGATTCATCTGCACACTTAGCAGCTCATTAGAACAGCAAATCAACAGAAGATCAAAACATCAGAACATATCAGTGGTGATCAGAAGAGAAATAGAACGCAATCAGAACTCTGACAGCATTTTTGAATTAAAGTTGCCAGCTACTGATCGGTCACCGGATCGATCAGAGGGACTCTTGATCGGTCACCAGACCGATCAGGATGGGCTCAGACTGATCAAAATCCAGCCTGATCGGTCCCCAGTGAGAAATCCGAAATCGCGACTTCTCCGGGATCGATCACCAGACCGTTCTCACGTCGTGGATCGGTCACCAGACCGATCCACCCCTTCTCAGAGTGATTTTCCAGTTTCGCAGTCCAAACCTCCTGATCGGTCACCAGAACAATCTGAATAGTATCCCTGATTGGTCACCAGACCGATCAGGAGCCGAGCAGTAAGGTTCCCAAAGTCACTGTATGCTCCCTGATCGGTCACCAGACCGATCAGGACACTTCCTGACCGATCAGGCTCCAGCCTGATCGGTTATAGTGAGAAGCCCGCGACGTTTGATCGTTCACCAGAATGATCTGAATAGTATCCCTGATCGGCCACCAGACCGATCAGGAGCCAAGCAGTAAGGTTCCCAAAGTCACTGTATGCTCCCTGATCGGTCACCAGACCGATTAGTCATAGCTGGATCGGTCACCAGACCGATCCACGAGGGAACTTGATAACCATAATTTTTGTTGATTATTTTAGGCTCTAAAATCCATGTTTGATCCACATTTTATATGCTTAAGTTTGCAATTGTATTAGGTTTCATGTATTCCCTCTATTTTGGCTTTTAATTCAAATCTTTATATATTTGGGATATTTTTGACACTAAATTTGAATATCATTTTATAGGCTTCAATTGATCAAGGACCTAGATCAAATCAGGTCAGACTTGAGTCAGCATTGGATCCAGATCAAAGGGGTCAAGCATCGGATTATTCGGAGCCGTCCATTCTAGAAAACGACTAGATATGAGCTATCGGTCAACTTCTGGTCGATCCGAGTTCAAGATAGAGTCAATCTTGACCATAGATCAAGATCTGAAAATTTCAGCTAAATCAGAAGTAATCTGACCATTGGATCGAGCTCAAGATGTTCTAGACCATCCATTCAAGAAAAGGGAAGATCTGGATCATCCGCCACTGATCTGGAAAATCCGAGCTGTGGACAGGTAGATCAGGACCATTGATTAGGATCTGTAGAGTTTGGTTCAGATCTGAAGAGATCCGACCGTTGGATGAACCCAAATCGATCTCAGCCGTCCGTTGCTAATGAATTAAAGATTGGAGCTATGAGATCTGGCTAGGTTAGCTGACCCAACTGCTGGCTGGGTTGGTTGAACCAACTGATGAGCTGGGCTGAGACTGAACCCAAGTTGAACTCAACTGATTGACTGAACCCAGGACCGAACTGAAGGAAGACTGAACCCAAGCTGATCTGTGAGTGGCTTGGCTGACCGAACCCACGCGCAGCCGAGACGAACAAAAAGGGCACGCCATCGCGATCTAGGGCAGAGACAGGAGGCGATACACAGAGACGAGGCTCGGGGGGTTCCCGACTTCTCCTCTTCCTTTTCACCTTCTCCATCTCCTCCGGCCATTGTACGATCTAGGGTTAGGGGGTTCCGAATCCTAGCCGGTCGGAGCGTCATCCACCTTCACCCTCCCGCCATCACAGAACAGGAAGGGGTTCTTCTTGTTCTACACGAGGGGTTCTCATTGACGAGGGGTTCTCATCGAGGAGATCACCATCATCTCCATCCCGATCCATCGCCGGCGACTTCCTTTCCATCTTCATCGCCGGCAGCCTATTCCTCATTTCCAGCATAGATTCAATTTCCTTCCAGCGTTTCTTCATTTACATTCTTTCCAGCAGTTTTCTGTGCAGCTTTATCTTCTTCTTTGTTTTTTTTCTTCAGCAGGCCGAGAATTCCTTCCATAATTCCGACAGCTTCTTACAGCATTCACAGCAGTTCTTCCTTTAAACTGATCGGCATTTCACCTTTCACAGCAATTTCTTTCCAGCAGCTCTTTACTTCACAGCAGATCCAACAGTCATCTCTTCCTCATCAGATTTTGCAGTAATTTTCTGCAGCAATTCAATTTCCAGCAGTCCATCTGATTTCCAGAAGTTCTGTGATCCAATTTCCAGAAGTTCTTCCTTTAATTGTTGCTTGTTGATTGATCTTCATTGTGTTTGAATGGTTGTGATTGATAGTTTGTTGGATGTTTGTATTTGATGAATTTCCCCAATTCAAATGGCACGTACTCAAAGCAATTTCAATCATGCCCATATGGTGTTTGGTTAAATGCCTCTTAGAATGATTTCTGTCAATTGTGATGTTCCTGAGTTGCTTAACTTCTATTTTGGATTGTTTTTCCTATTGCTTTAAGTTTTAGGTCTTTATTACATGCAAGTAAGTTAGGAGATTAGATTTCTTTAATGCTGTAGGTTTTGCTCCATGTCTAGATTTCATTGATGCTTTATTTCTTGAATGCTTCTTTCATATTACTTTTTCTTTACCGCAATTATAGTCAGGTTAAATTATATTTCATTACCTGCACTGTCTTTCCTTAATTAGGCTAGATTTCATACCTGCTTTGTCATTTCTTTTCGTATTATTAACGTTCAAACCCAAAACCTAGTTCATATCCAAAACCCAAAAGCAATAAAATACGATCATGAGATTTATCTTGTACCAACTACATTCGTTGGGAGACGACTCGAGTTACTCTATGCTACATTAGTGTAGAGGAGTTCGATACTTAAATTGTATTTAAAACTGTAACACGACAAAAACGATCATCAGAACTCCGTGCCAACTTCCCTGATCGATCACCAGACCGATCCAGGCAAGGTCAATACCACTCTAAGTCAAGAGAACGGGCCTCCAGCCTTCTCTGACTCATGCTCAGTCCCCCGGACCAAGACTCCATGTTAAATCCGACACTTTTGGATGCGATCCAGAAAATTTTTCCGAAGAAAAAAATAGGGTATTCAAGTCCCAAATTGAAATTAAAGGGTTAAACCTCTTTAAAGCCTAAGATTGAGGGGCCTGTATGCCAAAAGGGAAACAAGTTGTAGGGGTTTCCTTAAATTAAAGGGGTTGTTGCCAAAATGTTTAAAATTTAGGGGTGCAAATTGAATTAAGTAGAATGGGTGGACTAAAGTACAAAAGGGCGAGAAGAAGGGGCTTATTAGGGCTCGGGCTCGTCGCTCGTGTCTTCTTCCCTGCCAACCGAAGCCGCCACCACTCCTGCACCTGATTCCTTCATCTCCCATTCTTCTTGCGAACCCTAGCCAATTTCTGCATCTCCGTCTGTAGCCGACGTTGACAACATTGACCATGCGTGATGGCGCTTCCCTCCCCAATGATCTGTTGATTCTAGTGAGCTCTGGCGAGATTGGACACACGATCAGCGCTGGCTGCGGGATTTCGCTGGGTCAGTGAGAGTTGACTTCGCCGGCGAAACAGGTAACGCTGAGCCCTAACCCAATTCGTATGGGGGTAGATCAGCTTAGATGTGTTGGTTGTTCGTATGTGTAACAGTTGGGGCTCCGGTGTGGGTTAGGTCACGGAGCTCGCACAAGACAGATTTGGGGACCAAGGAGTTCTTGTGCGGTTCGGGCGCAGATCGGGGCTAGGGCACATTTGTTCGAGCGTACCTTGAGGTAAGGATCTTGGTTTATTAATAGTAGCAAGATTGTTTGGTTCTGTAGATGTTGTTTGAAAGTGGCCATGAACTTCTCTTCGTTTGGTTATGGTTCTGATCTGATGTGAATGGAATTTGATCTTTTGCGTGGTTTGAAAGCTCTGTTTTCTACTTAGAATTTGATTTGGATTTATGATCGGATTGGAGTGGAAGACTGTGAGCAACCCACTGTCTGTGTTTTGCCGAGTTGTCGTGACCTCCATAAGGTAAGTTTAGTGAATTTGAAACATATGGTGGGATTTGGACTTGAGTTTTGGGAGCTTGTAGCTGAGTAATTGTGGTAATTTCAATTCTGATCCATGTTGGGTAGTTCTTGATCAGTATGTTAGTATGAATGGTTACCCTGTTAGAAGTTTGAATCCATCTTGTAGCTTTAATTATGACCATGACTTAGATTTAAGATGACAGTTTGTGAGAAGATGATTATGTGAGGATCTTGGTGGAATTTGTTAACTTTAGGTTCTATTGTGTGGTGTAGTCTAACTTGGATTAATAGGAAGAGGATAAGGTTTCATTGAAAACGAGGAGATGATACACAACACAAATCATTTAATTACGTGATTATGAGATTGTGAATAAACCTAGAATTTAACCTAATCATAATTACGCAGAGTAATTAGAAGCCTTTCATTTAATTAGAGGTAATTAAACGAAAAGAGAATGATTAGGTAAACCCTAATATGGTTTAGGGATTTTCTGGCTAGTTGTTATTCTATTTTGTAATAGCTATTAAATATGCCCTTTGATACAGGACATTGATTTGGACTTTTTGGTTGAGGAGTATCAGGCGGGAGGTTCTCTTCGTATACGGACTCCTACTTTGGAGGCGGGTACTTCTTGCTTGTCTTCTTTAGATCCATGTTATCTTTATGCATGACTAATTGTTATTGATGCAGTAGGCTGATATTGACCTTTATCTGCTACCGTTTTATCATCCTGCTTGATACTTATGCTTGACCTTGGATATGATCTGAATTTCGTTCTATACAGTCTCGTTTATTGTTATCTGATTCTGTATAGCATTGGTATGAGTATGTGGATAGGGATTAGCATACCATTGTATGGTTGCATTGGTTGAGTCTAGTCATACTTGCATGTGTGTCTAGATATGGACTGATTGGGTTATTGTGGCATGTCACCTGATATTTGCATTGATTGAGTCTAGTCATACTTGCACATGTGTCTAGATATGGACTGATTGAGTTATTGTGGCATGTCACCTGATATTTACATTGGTTGATTCTGTTATTACTTGCATGTCCACTTAGATGCATGATGGTTAGGTTATTATACCTGTAATCGACCTGTGCATGTTATGTTGAGTTATGTATGATGACCTGGTAGGGGTTGCATGTGTTTGAGTCATGCACCATACCTGTACTGTTGCATGCCGGCGATCAGCGACTCTCTTGTGGTTGAGCCTATCGTCTTCCGGTACATGGTATGCACACACAACCACTCATGGGTTAGTGGATACCGTTGGGTGTGTGCATTTGCTCTGTACTGCTCCGCTCGATCGCTCAGGGGTAGTGGTTTCAGAGCGTGGTAGCAGGCGGAGATCCCTTCTCTTCCTATAGACCAGAGGAGATGAGAGCGACGCTCCCTCATATATACATGGGGTAGGGGGGTGGTCCCCCGCCAGCATCCTGTCCACTCGGTCACTCAGGAGCAGTGATTACAGGGTGCGTACAGTGTCACAGCTCTACCCACTCGGCCGACACAGTATCGCCTGTCTCGGTGGCGTGACTGGTGTTAGGGTGTGACCATGACATTGCATCATGTGCATATGATGCATTGTGCATTTTGATTGTGATTGCTGCATTTATTTGCTGCACTTGTTTGACATGCATGTACAGGATATACTTATGTGTGGTTTGATGACCCTGCACTTGCTCGTGTCGGTACGAGTCTTTTATGGTCAGTATAGACTGATTTCTGGTATGTACAGTCAGTTGTTACTTTCAGTTATGCATATTCTGTTATTCCTGTTGAGACTGTATCCTGTTGTTTCTATATAGCTGCCTTAGCTACTTTTCTGCCATGCATATCTTTCTATATACCCGCAGAGTCCACTTGGACTCATCACCCGTCGTAATATTTTTGTTTTCAGGTTGATAGCTTGCCGGAGGAGCCCAGTTGCCGGTCCCGGGTCCCCACGACTCCATTTGGATGGGAGCTTCCGCTGGTTTTGGTTTTTCTTTTGATAGCATAGTATATGTTTTGTATGTTACCGAGGGCTTGTATTGGATTTATTCGTACGGTATTGTATTTTTGAGTCCTTTGTTGGACTTTGTGATGTGGTTTTGCTGCGCGCCTGCCCTGGGGGCAGCTCAGGTGAGTTTTACGGTGTTTCATATTGCGTTGTTATCATTTTTCATATATTATATATCTGTTTTGTGGCCTGAGGCCAATTTATATCTGTGTGGGTTTGTGTGTATGTGTAAATTGTCCGCCAGACAGGGGAGATGCTGTCCGATTTTATATTGGATCAGCGGCTCCATTGGTCTTTGGGCGTGACACTCCATGCCCAGTTTCACTCACCGGGACTTCAACCTAGCCCTCCAAGCTAGGACCTGGCTTCACTCACCAGGATTTCAATCACCTAGCTTCCCAAGCTAAGACCTGGTCCTCCAAGCCAGGGTTTCATCAACCTTAGCTCTCCAAGCTAGGACCTGGCCCTCTAAGCCAGGGTTTCATCAACCTAGCCCTCCAAGCTAGGACCTAGCCCTCCAAGCTAGGACCTAGCCCTCCAAGCCAGGGTTTCATCAAACCTAGCTCTCCAAGCTAGGACCTGGCCCTCCAAGCTAGGGTTTCATCAACCTAGCCCTCCAAGCTAGGACCTGGCCCTCCAAGCCAGGGTTTCAGTCCACCCTAGCTTCTCAAGCTAGGACCTGACCTCGCCCGCCAGGATTTCAATCCACTACGTGCTCAGTCCTCGACCAAGACTTAATCCCAATCATCCCATTAACCTAAACTAAAATCGGTGTCAACACCAAAACAACAATCAGGGTCAGACTACATCAACAATGGTTGGTTCCGTTTTAGTCATGGGCATCATCTTGGATTCATGAGTGTTTCATTGAAGTGACCTTTCTTCACCCTCACATAGGTGACACTTCTATCAAGAGTATCCTATCATACTCCACCTTATAAAGGTATAGAAGTCATTAAAAGTATAAGCTTAACCTCACTACATGCGGTAGGACATGTTCATCTTAGGATTGGGATAGAGATAATATATCTCGTGTGCTGTAACATAACTTCTATAATTTCATTGTCCCATTGAACCAAGATCTTGGGGTCTCCAGTCAACAATATTGGGTTATCGCTACAGTCGTTTTAGTTGTAGATCTTCAATCTCATTCCTCTTGATGAGCAATATACTTGATCTTGACTTAACCTCTTCATAAAAGGATCTGCCAAATTATCTTTGGACTTAACATATTCGATTACAATCACACCATTCGAGATCAACTGCCTAATGGTATAGTATCTACGACGTATATGCCATGACTTATCATTATACATACTACTTTGTGTTATTCCAATTGTTAATTGACTATCACAGTGTATAAGTACGGCGGGCACAGGTTTCGTCCAGCTCAGAATATCTTCTAAGAAGTTCTGCAGCCATTCAGCTTCCTCAGCTGCTTTGTCTAGTGCTAAAAACTCGGATTCCATAGTTGACCAAGCAATGCATGTTTGCTTAGTGGATTTCCAAGTTATCGCTCCCCCATCGATCATAAATACATATTCACTAGTGGATTTGAAGTCTTTTGTATCTGATATATAATTAGCCTCACAGTATCCCTCTAAGACAGCGGGATATCTTACGTAATGTAATCCATAGTTGACAATATATTTCAAATATCTAAGAACTAGCATCAGTGCTTTCTAATAAGTGTCGTTTGGATTACTCATGAAACGACTCAGCTTGTTGACTGCATATGTAAAATCCGAACGTGTGCAGTTTGTGAGATACATCAAGCTGCCTATTATCCAAGAATATTTCAATTGTGATATGAGCTCACCATAGTTTTTCCCTAAGTGATGACTTAGATCCAAAGGAATTTTCACTGTAGAGAGTTTGTAGGCATTGAACCTTTCAATACCGACTTTACATAGTGGGATTGTGTCAGAACTATCCCATCAGATGTCCTGAGAATTTTAATTCCCAATATGACATCTACTCGACCCATATCTTTCATATCGAAATTGTTGGTCAACATTCTTTTTCACTCATGATTATCTCATGATTACTACACATTATAAGTATATCGTCTACGTATAGACAAATGATTACATAACCTTCAGGTGTGATTTTGGCATAAATGCATTTGTCACATTCATTTATTTTGAATTCGTTTGACAACATTATTTTGTCAAATTTTTTATGTAATTGTTTAGCCGCTTTTTTAAGTCCGTATAATGACTTAAGTAGTCGACACACCTTTTCCTCTTTTCCTAGAGCTACGAACCCCTCGAGTTGCTCCATATAGATTTTTTTCTTCCAACTTACTATTTAAGAATGCAGTCATAACATCCATTTGATGTATTTCAAGGTTATATAGTGTTGCGATGGCTATCAACACTCGTATGGGCGTAATCTTTGTCACAGGTGAGTAGGTATTGAAGTAGTCAAGGCTTTCCTTTTGTTTGAACCCTTTGGCTATAAGTCTAGTCTTATACTTGTCAATCGATCCATCAAGTTTATACTTGCATTTTAGTATCCACTTACAACCTAATGGTTTAGTACCAGAAGGAAGGTTCACTAATTTCCAAATATGATTATTCATGATTGACTCGATTTCATTATTGACAGTCTCTTTCTACAATGGGACGTCGGGACTAGAGAGAGTTTCACTTAATGTTCTTGGGTCCATTTCTGACATAAAAGTCATGAAGTTCGGCTCGAACGATTTCTCAACTCTAGCCCATTTATTCCGACGTGACTCTGAGCTTTGATAGTCAATAGTCTTTTTAAGACAACTAAGTTCAGGAATGTCTTGTTCGTTAAAACTTTCGTTGCAATTACTTTGAAATTTCCCTTCTTATTTGGGAATACATTTTCAAAGAATATTACATTCCGAGATTCTATGGTTGTTCCCACATAAATATTAGGAATGTTTATCTTGTGAACTATGAAACGATATACACTACTGTTATGGGCATATCTGACAAATATTGCATCGAACGTTTTAGATCCGATCTTTACATGCTTTGGCTTAGGTACTTCGACCTTTGTCGAGCACCCCTACACTTTCAAGTATTTGTACGATGGCGTGCGGCCTTTCCATAGTTCGTATGACATTTTATCATTTTTCTTGTGAGTGATTTTATTGAGAATGTGATTTGCTGATTATATAGCTTCCCCCCAAGTTATGGGGCAAGCCTGAATTTATCAACAAGGCATTCATCGTTTCCTTTAGTGCCCAATTTTTACATTCGGCAACAACATTTGATTGAGATGAGTATGACGACGTTGTCTGATGGATAATGTTAGATTCTGAATGAAACTCATTAAGTGGTGCATCATATTCTTTACCTCTATCACTATAAATTAGTTTAATTTGTTTATCAAATTGATTCTCAACTTCTGTTTTATATATCCTGAAGGCCTCTAAGGCTTTATCTTTACTTCTTAAAAGGAAGACATAATAGAACCTCGTGCAGTCATCGATAAAAGTAATAAAATACTTTTTACCTCATCTATTTTGTACGAATTTTAAGTCACATAGATCATTATGTATCAATTCTAGAGGAGTCGTTGATCTTTTGACCAAACGAAAAAGTAGTCTCGTCATCTTTGCTTCCACACACACTTCACATTTGTACATTTCGTCAATATTAACGTTTGATAATAAATTTAATTTGACAAGATATTTTAGAGTATTATTATTAACATGTCTAAGTCGATTATGTCATAAATTAAAATACTCAACAACGTAGCTGGAAGCTTTTATTTTATTACCATCAAATTTACGGTGTACAGTTATTACAACCATTTTAAACAAGCTATGTTCTAAATATCCCTTACCTACGAAGACACTATTCTTCGTAAGTGCAAAGTTGTTTGACTGGAACACTAGTCTAAAGTCGGCCTTAACAAGTGTCGATCCAGAAACTAGGTTCTTCCTGATGTCGGGAACATGGAGCACATCAATGAATGTTAACTCCTTCCCAAATGTTATATTCAGGATAACTTTCCCTAGTCCGATAATCGGTGATGTAGTGGAATTGCCCATATAGAGCTTTCTTCCACTTATCGGAGTATACTTGGAGAACATCGTCAAACCAGAACAGATGTGATGTGTTGCTCCAGTATCGATCCATCATTGCTTCGGGTTGTCCACCTTCGTGTTGGCTACCGCAGTGAGATTCAATTATGATAAATCGGAGAGGTTGTCATCAGAAGTTGCAACATGGTTCGCAGTATCCTTCTGACTCTTGGTTGGTTTCTTCGGATGTCTACAATCTTTGGACATGTGCCCTGGCTTTCCATAGTTATAACACGTGCCCTTGAATTTCTTCCCTTGAACCTTCTTTTTGAATTGCGTTGGCTTCTTGGCGTTCGGCTCAACCAAGTTAGATATCTCGTCGATAGCCTGCTTCGTTCATCTAGAGTCGGATAACTTTCGATTATCCTCCTCTATTCGTAGCCTTAGGATCAGGTCTTCGAGTCTCATCTCCTTTTGCTTCTACTTGAGGTAATTTTTGAAATTTTTCTATGACGGAGAGAGTTTCTCGATTACCGCGGCTACTTTGAACGACTCATTCAGCTTCATGCCTTCGGCATCTAGATCATGCGGTATTAGTTACATGTTTTGGACTTGAGACGTTATACTCTTGGAATCCGTCATCTTGAAATCCAAAAATCGATCGACAATGAATTTATTAAATCTGACGTTTTTGATTTTGTATTTCTTTTCTAGTGATTCCCACAGAGATTTTACCGTCTCCATCGGACTATACACGTTATACAACGTGTCGTCCAATGCATTGAGAACGTAGTTGCGGTACAGAAAATCTCCATGCGACCATACATCACATGCAACCTTGTTGTTGGAATCACCTTCCTTAGTGGCTGGAGGGTCTTCACGCAAAAATCGTACAAGGTTTAGCGTTGTCAGATAGAATAACATCTTATGTTGCCATCGTTTGAAGTTGACTCCTTTGAATTTCTCCGGCTTCTCTCCGTGTGGAATGGCGGTCGAAACGTCATTAATCAATGTCATATCAGTTTGCACAATATCCTTTTACGATTGTTGGGTGCGGTTCCGGGGTTGTTGCCGGGAGGATACAAACTGATATGATATATCGTCGAGGTTAGTGTTCGACACTATCTCCGTAAAACGATATTGCTCCGCTACAGGTGCTCACGAATAGCATCAATTTGTTTCCCAAGATACAACGACGATGTCTCGAAATATCAACACTACATCTTCTGTTGCCATCGTTTGAAGTCGGCTCCTTTGAATTTTTCCGGCTTTTTCCGTGCGGAATGGCGGTCGAAACGTCGTTAAGTTTGCACAATATCCTTTTACGATTGTTGGGTGCATTCTTTTACGATTGTTGGGTGCGGTTTCGAGGTTGTTGCTGGGAGGATACAAACTAATATGATATATCGTCGAGGCTAGTGTTCGACTCTATCTCCATAAAACGATATTGCTCCGCTACTGGTGCTCAAGTAACAACTCGTTTCCCAAGATACAACAACGATGTCTCGAAATATCAGCACTATAAATTTCGAGACTAACGAACCTTCTCGTAGGTTTTTTTTGAACTCTGGATGCACAAGATGAGATGAATACTAATGAACTTTGGATGATTGAATAAATGAATCTAGCATCTGCATCTAGGGGACTCTATTTATATAAGGGAAGAGGTGAGATACCCTTTAATGAGTGGATGTGACTTTTGGTTTAGCATTGATCTGGGTCGTTCGATCTGGAGGGTTGTAACCTTTCAGATAGCTCTTTGATCTCAGCTATCAGATTTGGATGGTTATAATCCTTCAGATCCCCTTTTGATCTCAGCCGTTAGATTCAATCTGACACTTTAGATCAAATCTCATCACCAACGGTCAGATCGCGACTCTTCGGGATCAACACTCCAGATCGCAAGTGCAGATCGCGTCACTTGCGATCTAGCACCTCTCTTCTATCCAACGATTGTTATTCGTTCGCCCAATAAGCAGTCCAATCATCTCTCATCCTACCTGAGTGTCACGTAGGCACTGCCACGTCATATGACACATCACCCGAGTGTCAAATACGTACGTGTGAAGTGCAAAGTGCGTTAACAAAGAACCATAGTTTGCAAAATCGCGATCCTGGATCGTAGGATCGTACGATCCTAGATCACAAATCGATCCAGAAACGTGCAGAATCGATTTTCGCAGCAGGATCGGTAAGATCGTAGAATCGTAGGATCGGACAGGATCGTAGTAGAATCGGAACAGGATCGGTGAAAGTTTTAAAAGGTCATAACTTTTGATTCAGATTCAACTACGTGATGTATAATATATGAAATCGAAACTCATTCAAAGATCTATAGTTATTTTTAAGGTTAAATTTCAAAAAATATTATTTAAAGTCATTTCAGAGGCCTAGAAGATTTTTAATCTTTTTATTATTATTTTTTTATCTTTTATAGAGTTAGTGTTAGAGTTTTAAGATTATTTAAACATCTGTTTACTTATTGTTAGTTAGTTTTTTATCAATAATATTATGTTATATCTTTTTCCTAAAAAAATGTCTATTATCTAATAGGTTGACAATTAAATTGGATCATCTTGTAATCAATGAAATATTTTTGAAGTTGAACGTGATTATTATCATTACAATGTTAATAGAACTTGTATCTTCTTTCATTTTAAGGGTTTTTACTAGGATCGTACGATTTTACGATCCGATCCTGATCCCAAATCGATCCTGTGTAGGATCGCGATTCTACGAACCTTGCAAAGAACCTATTGCGAACGTGCGCACGTGGCTGGTGACGGACTCAGGTGCAAGCTCCTGCTCGTCTATGAGAAGATACCACCTGTGTTTTTTTTAACTCCTTTAACACAAGAACGCATATAAGGAAGGAAACACTTTCGAAAATTTCAGATGTGGGACTAATCCTCATCTACTTCCTTTTATGGTAATTTTGGACTAATTTTAAATAATTAATATCTCATTCACTCGTAATCGGTTTTGAGCAAACTAATAGTCTAGATTCATCTACGCGAAACATAAATTTCGTTTTTGAAGTAAATTATGACTTTCATCGATTAATGACACCTCAATGTTACTTTGCAAAAATTATATTTGATCTTTTTTAAGATCCAAATATCCAACAGAAATGAGTCAAGTTTACATAGTTTGCATCTTGCAACATAAGCTTTCAAGAGATTCCCTTTACACAAATATATCTATTCAAGTATTAAGGATAGGTTTATTGTAACATGATCGAATATATTTTATGCATCTAGTCAATTGAAAAATCACGACAAAATTATCCTATTCATGATTTATAACTAGCCATCATTATTTTTACACTAAAAACTATATAACATTATGATGCAATATCTATCCAATATGATCATTTGAATTTCAAAATGACCTAACTATTGATTCATAATTTGAAATTAAATTTTGTTAGTGGACACGTATGCAGAATTCAGATATTTACATTTTTTAAGGGGATTCATGTGATTTGCAAAATTTATGTCAAAATTTCACCATCTAGACTCTCATCCGAGTCTTCGAATATTTTATTATTATTTTTAGTAATTTTTTATTTTATTGTCTTTAAAGTATTTTGGCATTTCTAGTCTATATGGGTTAGATTTTATTTATGTTGGCGTCTTATTTTATTAATTTCATTTTCTATTAATATATTTCCCTTTTAGATAAATATTTTCTGTTTTTTATCGGATTAAATTGAAGTCTACATAAATATATATTTAATTATAAGAGAATTATTCCTCTATCATTTATAATTTTTTTTTAATAATTTTTCTCCCTGCATTTTTATAATTCCTTCGAGCAGACATCCCAACAAATTTAAAATTACATAACCACAATTTTACATTGTGCCGACGAATCTCCTTCTCAGTTCAGTTGAAAAACAGAATTAGCTGACCCAATCGATTGGGCCAATTATAGAAATACTATATAGCATACATTCGCGACAACACATTTATTGGGAAAAAAACAAAACAAAATAAAAGTCGGCTCACGAATGGATTAGAAAATTCAATTTAAGCATTCCTATCCATCAATCTTTCTTCTAAGAAACCGTAAAATTAATCTTATTTTATTTTTCTAACACAAAAAAAGTGGATCGAAGATGATCAGTCTGCCACAAACACAAGTTTGCTTGCCTCATCTCCTCCTACTTAAAAAAAAAGAAAAAAAAGAAGAGAAAAAAAATACACGACAAGGACAGAAAATCCACCATGAAACGTAACTGAACAGCACACAATCTGGCATTTTCCAAATTAAATTAAACTAGATTCTGACACCAACTGCTTCCATATTCCCGTCTAGACATTCCCGTTCCGTTGTGATGTTAAAAACAAATTTGATAATCCTAATCCCATATGCTCCTCTATTAGAGGGCAGTTGGCGGCCGGTGAAAAATTTCGGTGTGGCTGGGCCGGTCGACCGAGGTTGGTTAAAAAAATCTCGTTAATCATTTTTTTTTTATTAGAGTGCAGATCCTCTGTCCCAAAAACATCCCCTGTCCCGCCTGTCCTGTTCCCCGACGATGGTCGGCGAGTCGTCCGATCGCCGATCGGACACCATTGGCGGCCTCCGTCCGCCGTCCTGAACAAAACTATACCCTGGGAGGTACGGTGAACCCGTCGAGATTGCCGCAATTGCGATCTCGTCGGATTCACCGTCGAATCTGACGAAATTGCAATTACAGCGATTCCGACCGATTCACCGTTCTTCTAGGATATCATTTAATTCAATACAACGATCAAAATCTATGATGGTGTCCGATCGACGATCGGACGACTCGTCGGCCATCGCCGGGAGTGAGACAGGCAAGATAGACATATTTTTGAGACAGAAGATCCCAATTGCCTCTATTATCCTCTTGCGAGCGTATTACCTTTTATCACCTTTATTATCACTCACAGTCTCTTAGGTGATACAAATTTATCATCCGAGTATCCTGTTCGATTGTTACACCTGTATTTTATCTCTGAGTGACGCCGGAGAGGATAACAATATCCTACGGACTTACGAGAAAAGAATAATTAAAGAGAAAATAAGAGAAATCATTAAAAATAACAATATTTCTTATTAATAGCAAATTAATTTTCTAAAACTACTTACATTTTTATTTTTATATAGACTATAAACCTTGCAATAATGAAAAGAAATTTTAATTTTGGACATCAATTTTAATATTGTAGAGAAAGAAAAAAAATTCCCGAAAAGAAAATATCTTGTAAGAAATTAAAATAAAATAAATAGGATTATAGAATAATTATAATCCATAATTATTAAAAATATCAAAAAACAATATCTTAAATGTCATAAAATGACCAAAAATAGTAATAAAATTTTAATGGATCGGATGATAACATGTAGATTTTGTAGAGTTACGATAGACAGAGTGAAAATGGAAGAGTGAATGGTATAGTAAATGACGTGACACTTAAGTGACTGACGTGACATTCTACATGCACACGTCTAATTATCGCTTGGACATTATCGGCGGCTTTCGACCGCCGTCTCGAATCAAACTATACCTTGGGGATACAATGAATTCGTCGGAGATCGCTGCATGTAAAGTACTATGTCATTCACTCTACCATTCACACTTTCATTTTTATTTTCTCTATCATTTTTTAAATTTTGTATTCAAAAGTTGACGATTATAAATTCCTGATAATAAAAATAGATCTTTGAATACATATGTATGAATGTATGTTCATAAATTAAAAATTAAATACCAAATTAAAAAATAGGATTGTTTGAAATTCTATAAAGGAGACATAGGATTGTTCCTATTTCACCGAGCCCCACACATGGCAAATGCTCCCGATCGCCATGGGCACGCCGGTCATTTCAAGCACAACCAGCTAGCGCTGGCGATGGTGTTCATCGACCAGTTGAGGGCCATGGCCACACCAACAATATTCAACTGCACCAACAGAGTATATATAATGCAATAGGTCCTACTCCTTGCGGTCTCTTTCCCTTTCCTTCCTTTACCTTTTTTTTTCCCTCCCTTCCTTCCTTCCTTCCTTCCCTTCTCTCTCTCTCTCTCTCTCTAGATCTCTCTCTCCTTTCCCTTCTGAATTCATCGCGCAGTTCGGTGGTGCGTTGCTGTTAGTGGTGGGGGAAGGAGAAAAGGCAGGGGAATCGAGCTAGGAAGAAGAAGATGACTAGTGCTCAGGCAGCTGGCCAATTCGGAGACACCACTTACACCAAGGTCTTCGTCGGAGGGCTTGCTTGGGAGACGCAGAGAGACACCATGAAGAAGTACTTCGAGCAGTTCGGAGACATCCTGGAGGCCGTCGTCATCACTGACAAGAACACCGGAAGATCCAAAGGCTATGGCTTTGTAAGTTGATATATATTTATATATATATATATATATATATTTCAGTTCTTCGCTTCTTTAATTTTTTTTACATAGAATCAGAATCTTAAACTTGCATTTCTTCCACCTCGAGGATTTTTTTGGTAAAAATAAATAATTATTCAGGTGACTTTCCGTGAGCCGGAGTCTGCTATGAGAGCTTGCATCGATCCTGCTCCGGTGATCGACGGAAGGAGGGCTAATTGTAACCTTGCTTCCTTGGGGGTTCAGAGATCTAAACCTACAACACCTCTTCATGGTAATAATTAATATAAACAACTTTGTACCTCCGATTAATTATAAATATTCTACCCAAATGAGCTGTATCTCGATCATTAGTTCATGACCATGAGTGGTTTGCATGATTATCTTCAAAAAACATGCATAAAATACATATCCCTGTTAAAGAGTACGATCTGAAAACCTAGAGCAGAGTTTTGCATAATCCTTAATTATATCACAGCTATCTAGCTAGCTAGCTACAGAGATAATTATCCATTAAAAAAAGAAGTGTGATTATTTAACTCTCTTGGACTGAGGTTAATCATTAGTTTTAATCACAGGAGGAGGCGGAGGAGGGAGCAGGAACTTTAGGTTAATGAAATCATTTCAAGGTGGAACAGGAGCAGCTTTTGCTACTACGCCTGCTGCTGCGACCTTCCCTCCCCATTATGCTGCCATCCACCACCAAGGCCAGCTTCCTTACTATGTCTACGGGTAAGCATGCAATGCAAGCTGTAAAGAAGCCACGCTCCTCTGGTGCCACCACGTGCATGCATGCTCACACATGGTCGACATCTTGCATGCTAGCTACTAGCTAGCTACCTCCTTAAAGCAGCCAGCCATGGTGGCATGTACCTCTCTTCCTTCTTCTACATGTTTATACTAATTGCATGCACAAAATCTTACAATTTTCAGGTTCTCACCATACTCGACCGAGTACAACTATCACGCTACGGTGTGCCCCCTACTTTTGTTCTAATCCATCCTTCTAATGGCGTCACTCCTGACTCTGTTTAATTTATTGCAGTCCGACTATCAGAGCTACTACAACATGTATGGTGGAGCTGCGGCTGCTCAGTACCCGCTCTATGGCGGAGCAGGAGGCTACTACCCTTACATCGGCGGCGGCGGCGGCGCCGCCGCCGCCTACGCCCAGGGCCAAGGCTACGGCATGCAGTTCCCTCAAATGTTCCACTACTCCGCCGTCACCGCCCAGCTCTACGGGGGCGTGCCCATCTCCCTGGCGCCCAGCCCCACGGCGCCAGCAGGTTTGCCGCCTTCTGCGTGCTCTTCTATGCTCTCTCTCTCTTTCAACTCGATCGAGGCGTACTAATATCTTTAGCAGTGTCCTTTGCTATCAAACAGGCATGACTATGGCGGTCACCCCTCCAGCATCCTTTCGCTACAGAGTTATTCCTCCTCACTTCTCTGCAACTGCGCCGGAGCAACCCTTGGCCTAACCATGGTTTAATTCCCTCTATCTGTTTGCACCTGTCGTACCTTTGTCAGTCTTCACTAACATTTTCCAAGCTCCCTCCCATTGTTCTGTTTTAGACCAAGGGATGGCCAGGCTACCGTGGTGATTGGATATCTACCCACAGGTAGCTAGCTAGGGCACTATACCTTCAGAAACAAAGGTAGCTAACAAGATCATCTGGCTTCTCAGCCAGCCACCGCATGCATGATTAATCCATCTGATCACTAAATAACCCAATTGCTCGTGGTGAGCGTTGAGCTAATTAACATCGGCCTGTGATGGCCTTAATTGACTTCAATTCTTACTGTTGTAGTAGTCTTGGAATGCCCTGTCGTGGTCATTAATTACTTAGCTTCAGTCTTCTTCTGTGAGTTGTATTTCTTTGGAGAACATGACCATCTTTATTAGTTAATTAAACTACTAACCATTCATCTTTCCAAGAGTATTTAAGGCGAGATGACTTCGCTAACCCTGTTTTCTGTCGATTAGTTCCTTGAGTGTACATTTGTGGTTAGGCTCCCGGGGGAGTTCTAACCCCTGCAAAAGTAGGCGTGGAGGAGAGCCAGTGTTTGTTTTTGGCATTGGGCTCTACTCCCTGTCCTTCCTAACAATATGAGCTTCACATATGGCTGTGGAGCTCTGTGTAGTTCAGCTCAATGGACCAAGGAGATATATTTTGGGTCTCAGGGGTTCATCTAACAGTGCCACTTCAACCATGGTTAGGTCCAAGAGACTCTTTCTCTCTGTCTGTCTGTCTATCTCTTTCTCTGTGTCTGTCAGTCTGTCTGTCTGCTGTTTATGTTTGAAAAGACTTATGTCAATGTTTGACTAGCTATTGTTTCTTGTCATTGTTAAATGTTTAGGAACTCAGCAGTTACTATTTCTATGTGCTATGTAATCGAGAACTGGATGCTGTAATAATTTAGCTAGTAATCTGCTTTCCTTATTCCACGCAACTGTGATTCCATGGATGGGCATGAATAGATTGTGAGGTCTCCAATAACAATTTGCCATTTGTCAGACTGAAGGTTTGGATAAGAATTTTGTTCCCATCACTTGGGAGGTTCCTCCTAATTGTCGTTCATTCTCATGGCTTGCATTTTGAGCTCCATTGCAGTCCTGCCGAGAACTAGGAGGTCGATCACTGCGAGCTTCTTCGACTGGGCAAAGATCCGGAGAGCAGAGGAGCCGCCGTTCGAGTACCACGACATCGATCTCCCGTTCCCTCTATCACTGGTGGGTGAAACCTATCTGAGAGGAAGGGAGCTGAAATGCTGCTACAGGGCCTCGGTCGACGGCTTCAGCGCCGTCGACTTCCACCGCCGCTGCGACTTCAAGGGGCCCTGCGTGGTGGTGGCCCACACCTCTACCTCCTTCAAGTTTGGGGCGTTCAACCCGGAAGGTTACCGGAGCACCGACGACTACTACGACACCTTTGATGCCTTCCTATTCTATTGGAAGGAGGCGGGGAGCAGCGAGCTGCCGGTGCTGCTGCCGAAGGTAGGGGGCAGTGGCGCGGCCATCTTTGACTACGCGAGGGGCGGTCCGCAGTTCGGGGCCGACGGGTTGCTCATCGGCCCGCCGCTGACGCCGGTGATGGGAGTGTTCACGGGGCCGGACGCGAGCTCGGGCGTGGGGGACCTGAGGCAGGCCAAGTCCAGGCTGGGCTTGTCCTACGCCAAGAGAGAGGATGGAAAAGAGTCCATCTTTGGGGACGTGGGCAAGGCCACACTCGTAGAGGTTCAAGTCTTCTGTAGCCCACAGATCGCCAGTTTGTACTAGACAAAACCACTGTTTTATTGAATAGTATTATTAATTGGTAATCTTTAAAAATATGTAATTGCATGATCAAGTCTCGAGAAATATAAATAAAATAATTAATATTATTTTTTTAATCTCGGACGATCAATTTAATCTCGTAAATTTTGAATTAAAAATTATGTTCCTTTGAATTTTGAAGATTCATATTAGACTTTATCATAGATTGAACCTGCATCAAGTATGCACATTTTGTAAGGTTTTCTTTCGATACTGTTCGAACCTGTCGACCCTTAGTCATTGACTTTTTCTATCGTTCATCAATTTCTTAGTCCTTGGGATAACTCGATTTCACGTCTTAATCGAAGTTTTAAGCTTTCTTTAAGGTAATTTTAGAAACTAAGATTTTGAAAATAAAAACGGTTAAATACAGAAAAATTCAAGGACTTAAACGCATAAAAATCCTAAATTAAGAGTAGGTTCGAATTAGCCGGATTGAAGGGCTAATTTATAAAATGTCCCCCATTTACAAATTCCGTTTCTTTTTTTCCTCTTCGCAATTTGCGCCGCAGCCACCCTCCTCTCTCTTCGCGTTTCTCTTCCTCTCGCCCGACGCCGCCGATCTCCCTTCTCGTCTCATCACCTCGTTGGAGCAAAGCCCATGGCCACAACTCAGCCGACCCGAACTTTTCCTCTCTGCCTAATTTTTCCTCGATTTTCTCTGCTCCGAACGCCGCAGTTGCCAAAGCAGAGACCTTTTTCTTCAGCAAATTCGACATCTCCTCCTCCTTCGCTCTCCCATCGACTTCGATCCCTCTTCTCATCGCCTCAGCGCCTCTACAGCAAGAATCTCCGATCGACTTGCTCTCTTGCGGTGCCAACACAGGTAAGGATGTTGTGTTTAGGCGTGATTCTAAATTTGGGTTGTAGGTTACTGTGTGTGTTCTGTTTTGGATCTCTGAATAGGCTGTGATTTTTTATAGTTGTGTGTTGTTGAGAATTTGGGTTGGAAATTCGATTTCAATGTTGCCTTGGTGTGGCCGTGAGTTCTTAGGATGGATCGCCTTGATTTGAAACTTCATGTCGTGAGTCTGTTTTGGGAGATTTGTCAAAAGCATGTTATAATTTGAATTGTAATACTAGTGACCGTGGGATTTGGATGTACTGGGGTGTTGAGCTATTGTGTTTTGGATTAGCTTCTAGGGTTGTTCCACTAACCATGGGGTGTGGTTTTGCTAACTACAGTTTGAGGAGATACCTTGTTTAGATTAGATTGATTTAGGTATTGGTTTGTATCGAGGGATTTTAGTTTGGATTAAAACCTAAATTGAACATAACCTCAATGTTTAGGTTTTAAATTGGAAGTTGATCAAATTGTGTAGTGTTAGTTTAGTTACTTTATTAATTGTATAAATAACTTAATTTTGTTCTTGACACATGACTTTGATTTGAACTTGCACGGTTGATCGTGAGGAGGTTATTTTCGATACGTACACGTCATTTACGAGGCGGACACTTCTTCTTTGGTTATGTAGGTTCTTTTATCTTAAATACATGGTTGCTTTATTGTCAGAGTAGACTGTTCTACCATAACTTAGTTTTGCTTGTATTTTCTGCTTGATATTTTCGTTGCTTGACCTTTGAGTTAATCAAAGTTTTCATCTATACAGTCTTAACTATTTGTTTTCCTGATATATAGAGTACCGCTTGTACACGAGTACTTAAGAACTATCATTTGTCATATCTAGGGTTTGGTTGACATTAGATATACCCTATCTAGTAGATTAGTTGTATGCTTATTTATCATGATATTGATTGGATGTATGTGTATCATGTTAGCTGCATGACTATTAACCTAGTTAAGGTTGTACATATTAGCATCATGTACCATATTTGTATTGTTGCATACCGATAATATCGACTTCCTTGTGGTTAAGCTCATCGTTAGTCATATAGTTTTCTGTCACTCAACTACTTAAAATAGTGGTAGTTATTGGAGAGATAGGTATAGCAGTTGTGCTCCCTTTTTTTGTAGAATTTTAAAGCAATTGTGCTCCCCTTGGGGTCTTATAGAGCAGTTGTGCTCTCCCTTTTTCTGGGGTCAAGATGCGGTTGTGCTTTCAACACCCTGCCCACTTGGCCACTCAGAGCAGTGTAGCTATAGTACATACAGTTATTACAGTCCTATCCAGTCGGCCACACAGATGTGATGTAATGTGATGGTTGTTAGAATGATGTCTAGGGGTAACACATGTCATTGCATCATGTACATATGACACATCGTGCATTTTGCTTGTGTTTGCTATATTTATTTGAGCTATGATTGTTGCATTTGATTGATATGCATATGTGGATGGTGATTTGCACTTATTATATAATATGACGCTGCTCAATAGTACGAGCAGACTTGTTGATATATCATGGGGATTTCTGATCATGTCCCTGCATGTTATATTGATTTCGGGTATGTATATTCATACAGTTATTATGTGCTGAGTTTGCTCCATTTTTTGAGACTGTATACTGTTGGTTTTTCCTACTTGTTATATCCTATTTATACCTTGCATTTATCTATCTATTATATCGACAGAGTTCGTCCGGATTCATCATTCTTTGCTTTTATTTTCGTTTCAGGTAGTTGATAGTTTCAACTTGTAAAGCAAGGAGAGGATTCATCTATTAGTCCCTTAGCGTCGAGTATTTTTCATTTTCTTTATTAGACTTGAATTTATTTCTATGGATTCGGAGTTGTAGATATGTATTTGTGGATATTGTGTTAGATCAGTGGGATTTATCTTTTATTCAAAGTTTTAGCACTAGTACTAGTAAGTCAGGTAAGAATTTATGAAGTTTTGTGTTAACTTTCCTTGTTATTAACAGCGTAGTTATAGAATTTTTCTTATTTATGGTTATATTATCAACCATGTTGTTTGTGCCATGTCCGGAGAAGATACATATATATGAATTTCAAATTATCTACCTTAAAAGAAAAATATTATCTATTTTTCGAGTAAATTTGGACACTAGGACGTGACAAAAACTACTGCGTGTACACAGCAAAATTTATTAAAATATAGTTGGTCAGATTTTGAAAAGATTATTTGTAATATTATTTTAAACTAACCATTATCCTTTTAAGCATTGTTACCTATGACAAGCTCAAGCGATCATCAACTACAACAAACTAACTAGATACGAATATGCAGATGCTCCTGAAACACCATCCGAGCAAGCTCTTCTTGATCCAGGACCACGGACGATCATTTCAGCCGTAACTTGCCCACGAAGTTGTTTTGCAGGCTACCCAGGTAGAGGTGGTCATCGAATTCCAATACCGACGTGACGAAATTCATCACCTTGCCTTGTGAATCATCGAGCATCCTCCTCATCTTCCCGTCGCTCCCAACATTGACGACCATGGCACCTCCCTTCGAGGCCATGGCCTTGGCGGCCTCGAGGAGAGTCGGGAATGCAGCGATCACTTTCTTCGCCGTCGGCGACACGTGGATCCACTTGAATCCCTTCGGCGGCGGCTGCAGGCCATGGTTATTCGTTAGTAAGCAATTAGGTGATTAATGCTAGCTAGCTCGTCAGTAGGAGAAGCAGACCGGCAAGATCGCAATCCAGAAAGAACCATCAGGTGCGAGCTTGATGTTGTCTGGAAATCCTGGTAGATTGTCGATGAAGATTTCAGTCTTCTGCCCTTTGTCGTCCCCCTTCAGCCAATGCTTCAAACATCTAAATCTGGTTTTAATATTCATTCAATCACAATTCATCATCAACAATTCCAACACTAACGAATTGGAAATCCACATGCATGCGCAGGCATGAATTGAAACCTCACTTTGCTGACTCGCACACGACGACGAAGTCTTGCCGCGCGGACAGGGCGACGCCGTTGGCGAACGCAAGGCCATCGAGCACCACCGAGGCGGCCTTAGTTTCCGGGTCGTACTTGAGGAGCCTTCCGGTAGGCGTGGCCTGGAGGAAGTCGAGAAACCAATCACGGAACTCGAACTTGCTGCTCGCGTCGCTGAAGTAGATGTTGCCATCGGAGGCCTCCGCTAAGTCATCCGCGAATCTGCAAAATATATAGATTTTGAGCTGGCATTGCTTGGGCTTTTGAGCAGGCAAGGATTATATCCTTCCAGAGTTCCATTGCACGTTGATTATCTCAGAGTCAATCAGACACCATCGAAACTGTAAATGATTCAAGATAAGTACTAATTAAGGTTGAAATTAGCTTTGAGTCTGTTTAAACTCGTGCCGAAGCTTATTTGCAAATCTTTGGTCACTACTTCGTCGGACAAGGTGTTCTTATTGGCGATGGTTAGACACTCATATTATCGGAGATAGTCCGGAGTTGGATCATAATCAAATTAAGAAATCACCCCTGATTGTCTTCACCGGAAGACAACACCCCATGCGTGTGAGAGAGAGATTCTCCCCATGCATTTATTCACAACATATCAATGCATATGAATCAATACTTACATGAATGGAAATAAAATATGTGATAATCTTCAGAAGTTGAGTCTAGTATAAAATAAATATGTTTTACACTTTGAATTATCCCTTGTGAATATCTATTTGTTTACTTGTTGACAGTAAACATGATTCTGTCGTATGTGTAAGTATTGACATATTTATTCCGAGACTTTTCATGATATAAATCAGTTCTCATCGGTGTGCTCATTTTTGGCCATAAACACACTTGGTTCGATAAGGAGTTTTAAGAATCGTGTCTTTAATTCTCTTCGAAAACGACCTCATTTTTGTCTCACCTAGACGATCTCTTAAAAGTATTCCATATTACTTTATTAGATCATTAAAAGTATGCTTAACTTTCATTCTTTCATTGGATAGCTCTCCCACTTAATCGGTAGAGCTCTCCCACTTAATCGATAGAGCTAGGTTGTCTCATTGAACCTAAATTTTGGAATCTCCGGTCTACATAGATTAGGTTTCCTTCGCAGTGATATTTCTCAACGACATCCAGCTCATTCCTCGCAATGAACTTGCAACTAACCTTTTATTTAATCCTTAATTTGGTTAACGGATCCGTTATATTATTATTTGACTTTACATAATCAACAGTGATAACTTCTATTGAGAATAATTATCTAATAGTATTGTGTCTACAACATATATATTTAGATTTATCATTATGAAGATGACTCTATGCTCGGTCAATTGTTGATTGACTATCACAATGTATACAAATTGCCAACATAAGTTTCGATCATCTAGGAATATATTTAAGAATTATTGTAGTCAGTTAGCTTCGTCACTACATTTGTCAAGAGTTATAAATTCAGATTTCATTGTGAATCTAGTTATTATAGTTTGTTTAGAATATTTCCACAAAATAATTGCACTTCCACAATTGAATACATATATATTTGTAAACCTCGAGTTTTTTATGTTAAATATTTAATTCGTATCGTTGTATCCTTCGATCACAACATGATATCTTATATACCGCAATTCATATTCACGAGTATACCTCAAGTATCTTAACACTCTTGTTATCCCCTTTCTAATACTTAACACGGAAATTACTCGTGTATCTACTCAGTTTACTTACTACGTAGGCTAAGTCTGGTTGTGTACAACTCATCAGGTACATCAAACTTCCAATCACTCTAGAGTAATATATCTGAGAGATACTTTCTCCTTGATTCTTCAATAGATATTAACTCACATCTAATGACGTTCGTGCCAATGCAGTACCACTCTTGGTGAATTTCTCGAGATCTCGTCCACATAATATAATGAAATTGATTAAGAACAAATTCTTCTACTATTTTAAGAATTTTGATTTCTGGAATCATATTAGCTAGACTCATATCTTTCATGTCAAATCTTGAGTTCAAAATATCTTTAGTGAATTTGATTATTTGATCATTACTCTGAATGATAAGTATGTTATTTACATTTAGACACAAGGTGACATATATAGTCATTCTTTATGGCTTTCAGATAGACATATTTATTACATTCATTGATTTTGAATACACATTCCTTCATGACATTATCAAGTCTTTCATGACACTGCTTTGATGTTTGTTTCAAACCATATAGTGACTTCACCAATTTACAAATCTTATTTCTTTACCCTAATATAGAAAACTTTTCATGTTGCTTCATTTAGATTTCCTCTTCTATATCTCCATTTAGAAAGGATATCTTTATATTCATCTAATGCATTTCTAGATTACATAGAGCGGTGATAACCAACAATACTCTAATGAAAATTATTCTCGACACTGAACAATATGTATCAATCAATAAAGGTCTTATCATTGTCGATAATCGTTAATTACCACTCTAATCTTGTACCTATCAATTGTGCAATTTGATTTTCTTTTCTTCTTAAAGATTCATTTTCAACCTAGTAATTTACTTCTTAGAGAAAAATACACAAGTTCTCAAGTGTGATTTTATAAGATGTAATTATCTCTTTCTAGTGAGTTTTATCAGAAGATCTTACTACTTCTGAGCAATTTTAGGGCTCACTTTCTAACATGAAAGTGATAAAATATGTTCATAGATTTTTTCCATCCAAGCTCTTTTATTTCGTCTGAGCCCAACCTTAACTGGTTCATCATCTTCTTTCTCTTGTGTTTCATGTGCCCATTTTGAGAAACTTAATTTCTCTTGGGTCTTATACGAAAATACATGTTCGAAGAACGAGACATTTCTCGATTCTATTATCAAATTCTTGTGTATACCCGATATTTATTATGCATACACAAAAAATGATGCACATTGTGTAGGACCGGTGCCGTCGATAGAGGGGGGGTGAATATCGATCGTCAAAACTTCGCAGAAACTTCGTAAAACTTCGTAAGTTCTGGATTTAGAATATTAGTAGCGCAGCGGAAAATAAATAGAACGAAAAAACAAAGCAGAGGACACAGCGGATTTTTACTTGGTTCCCGACCCCCCCAGGGTTAGTACATCCAAGGCCTATGCACGGGAACGCTCGTCCACTATTGGTCTCCTTCCCGGACTTTCCGGAGGCGGAGAAACCCGACTTACAGTGCAGGATTACAAGCAATAATATAGAAAAATTAAGTGCGTAATTAAATTAATGCAAACCAACAAGACAATGTATGAAGCTCGGCCAATCTGGACCTCCAAAGTACCGCGCACTTCCTCCTGGAGCCTCCCGGTCGTAGAGCCTCGTTTCTAGCATGTTGTCGTCGGTCAGAATGCTTGGAATGGTACTTGACAGTTGATGTTGAAGCAGAGGGGTCGAAGCCCCTTATATAGGCCTCCTGGGGGCGCCCTGGACGCTGGGGGCGCCCCGGAAGACTCGGTCAAACTTTATCCCTGCGCCTACTTTGCCGCAGCTGATAACAGCTTTGACCAGGGCGCCCCGGATGCTCCGGGCGCCCTCATGGAGGCTTATCTGTGTTTCTGACATGAAACAGCATAAACAGGTTCGAACCCGGGCGCCCCGGACGCTCCGGGCGCCCCGCTTGACACCTGTTCTGCCTGCTTCACTTTTACTGCATCTTTAGCTTTGCATGGGGGCGCCCCCAATGATGGGGGCACCCTGGTTGCATGGGGGCGCCCCCAATGATGGGGGCGCCCTGCTTAGGGCCTCCAGCAGCTTACACTATCTTCCAATCTTGGTACCTGCAAGATACATAACCACAAAGCATAGATACATATAATATTGGTCTTAAGGACTTGGTTCTGACTTCGGATCTCCACGAAACCCTAGGTTGAACCGGCACGAGTTCCTATCCCCGAGAACTCGCCCTTCACCTACTCCTTTCAGGAGACGGTTGCCACCCAGCCCTTCGGGTGGACTTTTGCTTAGCTTCCGATACCTCCGGACCTCGAGACGCCCAAACCCTGACCCGTCTCTACTCCTGTCCTTAGTCATCGCTCAGCTAAGTTGCTCAGTCCCTTGGACCAAGACTTCATTACCTAGCAGTCCTTCGCCAGGTGCCTAGCAGTCCTTCGCCAGGTCTTCATTCCCTAGCAGTCCTTCGCCAGGTGCCTAGCAGCCCTTCGCTAGGTCTTCTATGCCTAGCAGCCCTTCGCTAGGTGCCCAGCAGCCCTTCGCCAGGTCTTAGGGTATCGATGCCTAGCAGCCCTTCGCCAGGTCTTAGGGTATCGATGCCTAGCAGCCCTTCGCTAGGTGCTTAGCAGCCCTTCGCTAGGTCTTGGGATTTCGATACCTAGCAGCCCTTCGCTAGGTGCCCAGCAGCCCTTCGCTGGGACTTAGGGTTTCGATGCCTAGATTAACTAGGACTTTTCTTCAGCTTAGGTTATTTCTCCATTGCTCCCCTTTGTCTGCTCAATGTATCACTGACTTAAGTGTATTGTCAAACATTAAAACACTTAAAGAAGAACATCATTGATGCAACTTGCATCAACACATTGTTGTTATGTGCATATAAATATGCAATTAACAATTTTTTGACCTATCTTAATCTATTTCAGATCATATACTAAAACTTTGACCAGACACCTCACATTCGTAAATATTTGTAAGATAGTTGTCTTCAATAGGCTCTTATATATTTTCTTCCAGAAAATATTATTTAAAAGGTAATTAATTGTTAACACAACTTCCCCACTTCTCTGACAATCTAGAACTCAATAGAAGGTCCATTAATCATCTCATTTAGAGTGTGATTCTTTCGCTCAACAACTTCATTTTCCTGAGGAGAATAAGGAGCTATTATTTTGTATCTGATCTCATATTCAACACACAACTCAGCGAACGATAATACATACTCATCACCTCGATCATTTCGAGCCACCTTAATCTTTTTATTAAGTTAGTTTTCAATCTCATTTTTATAGAGAATACATTTCTCTATAATTTCATTCTTATTTTGATAAGATATATATAATAGTATTTACACATAATCGTATTTTGTGTTATCATCTAAAAAAATATAAAATACTTATTTTCATTAGGTGTCGATGTACCTATTAGGTCGTACATGTCAGTGTGATTTAGGCTGAGTGATTCGTTGCTTCTTTCAACATATTGAAAGGATGATATTATTATTTTTGCTTTAACACAAATCTCACACTTATATTTCGGGTTAAAGCAGAATGTAGGTATGTGTTTGCATGTTAATTAATCTACACAACACATTGTAGTTAACATGACACGAAGACTCAAGAAAATAAATGGAATTTTCAATTTTATTAACCTTAAGCCTAATAGCTATTACAATGAGGTTGAATAGCACATCAACTACATACCCCTTTCCTAAAAATACTTCATTTTTAGACAAAATAACTCTATCTGACTCAAAAATAATATGGAAGTCATGTTTCCTCAAAAGTGTTCGAACACTAGATTCTTCCGAACCTCCGGAACATATAGTGCATTATTCAAAGTGATCTCCTTGCCTAAAGTCATCTACAGTATCACCTTTACTAGCCTATGATGTGTGAGGCTACTGAGTTTTTCATGAACTGCTTGTCCCTATCTTTGATTTGTTCAAAATTATGGAGCAACTCCTTATTGCAGCATATATGTCTAGATGCACTAGTACCGATCCACTATTGTCATGGGTTTGAACCCACCAGGTTTAGTTCAGAGACCACATCGCCAAGGTCGTCTATTTCTGGTCCCTTGTTCAAGTTGACCTCCTGCTTCTTCGGCTTTCTGTACTTTAAAGATTTGTGACCGACTTGGTCATAGTTGAAACACTTCTCAGAGAACTTTTTCTTAGTTATGCCTCCTTTAGGTACCATTTTAGAATACTTGAGATTCTTCCATTTTGAATTTGGAAGACTTGGGATTCTTCTGTTTGATTCTTCTGTTTCATGTTTTAATCGTGTTCGACCATTTGACTTATATAGTAGCATGAGAGAACAACTTTCTCTTTGAATCTTATGGACCTAGATGAACACAGTCTTGTAATCAACCATTTTATGGTCTAGGAATTAGCCAACAATGAATTTCTTGACCCCCACATTCTTCATCTTATACTTCTTATCTAAGGACTCCCACAACTACCTCCTTGGTCATTCTCTTCGTGTTATATACAGTGGATAGCGAGTCAGCAAGGTTGTTGAGGATTTAGTTTCGGCAAAGGTACTCAGTATGAGTTCATGCCTCCACTATAGTGATGGTCTGGACATCAGTAGCATCCTCTACATGCTTGACACGTTCCTCTGTCCAAAACCGAGCCAAATTAGCGTGGTCAAATTTTAAGACGTTTAGACAATCTTGTTGTCAGAGATAGAGGGAAAATTGTTGAATTGAAATTGAAATTGAAATTCAACTTCAACTTTTCTGTTAAGGGGTTTGAGCGGATAATTGCATGCCTCTAAGCAAGGAAGAATAAATTGCTCAGATAGCTACTGAGCTACCTTGTATGGTCGTATCTGAGTTGGCCAGTTGCTGAGTCATTGGCTTGGGCAAATTTTGTCTCGACCGATCGACATTCGACGATCGTAGGTCATGCTCGCATACAAGTTAACTTGATTCAATGCAATTCGGGCCTCGAATTTGCACCTTTTGCGGGCTCACACTGAGAGAAAGTCTCTCTCCATGTATTTGTTTAAACTTCCAATATGAGACTAAACTCTCATTCACAATGAAGACTTTTTCCTCTCTGTCTCTTTTCCATTCACATATCTAACAATGATTTCCTTTGTTGATGCAGGATCTGTTGGTGCAATCTTGGTTAGGTCAGGGTTGACCTAGTTTGACAAAGCTCAGGTGAGCTTGAGTCTAGCAAGCTCGGGTGAGCTTGAGGTGTATGTTTCGATGTTTGATAATGATGTTTGAGTGGTCATGATGTGTGAGTCAAGTGGGTCAAGGTTGACTGGAGACTTGACTGGGAAAGACCTAGTGGGACTAGGTGAAGTCCAGGTGGATCGGGGAGATCGCACGCTGGCATGGAAAAAGACCTAGTGGGACTAGACACACCTAGTGGGACTAGGTGAAGTCCAGGTGGATCGGGGAGATCGCACGCTGGCAAGGGAAAAGACCTAGTGGGACTAGGTGAAGTCCAGATGGATCGGGGAGATTGCATGCTGGCAAGGTGGAAGTCTACCGAGAGACTAGACCTAACTCGAGGGTTAGGCGAATCTGGTTGGGAACCAGGTCAAGTCCGAGCTGGGAGCTAGGCAGTAAAAATCCAGGTCAGTCAACGGGGTTGACTGGATACTTGGTAGGGGATCCTAGACTTGTGGGAGCAAGTTAGGTTGGACTCAATCGATTGGGTAATCGATTGAGTGAATCGATCAGTGGATCGATTAAGGAAGTTTTTGCGAGAGGACAGAGGGTGGCTGAATCGATTGGGTAATCGATTCAGCCTTCCCTTAATCGATTGGTCAATCGATTAAGGTGTCTCTTGATCGATTGGGGTAATCGATCACAGAGTTTGCGCGAGAGAACAGAGAAGCTCTGAATCGATTGGGTAATCGATTCAGGGCACGGGTAATCGATTGGCTAATCGATTACCGTTCGAAAACTAGCCGTTGAACGGCTAAATCCTACGTGGTAATCGATTGGGTAATCGATTACCAAACCCTAGGTGTCGGGTATAAGGTCTTTCGCGCAGGTTTGAAGGAGTATCTCTTCTCCTATTCTTCTCCTCCTTCGGTGCCATCTCAAGGGAAGTCTTGGAGGACATTGCTGCTGCAATTCCAAGGTTCTAGAGGCAACCACAAGCTTGAAGATAGCAAGGAAAGCAAAGTGAGCTTAATATTGTAAATCTTGTAAGATTTTCCATTGTATTTTTGCTTCCTCTTGTTGTATCTCATTGTAAGCTTGTAAGAGGTTTCTCCACCTCAAGAAGGAGACTTTCATAGTGTATGAGAGTGTGAGGAGAGTGGACCCTTGGATTAGTCACCCGACCGGGGTGGATACCAAGTAAAATCCAAGTGTTAGCGATTGCTTGAAGTCTTCCGCCGCGACAAATCATCTACAAGTGAATCGAAGCTAATCACCCCCCCTCTAGCTCGCCAATCGGTCCCAATAAGTGGTATCAGAGCGAGGTTGCTCTTATTTGGACTCATCGCCAAGAGGGCAAGAGCTAGAGGAAGAAGAAGAAGTTGGAAGAAACCCTAATTTCAAGAAGTCATCATCAAGGGGTTTAAATTTCAAGAATGGAGTTTGGCTATGATACAAGGGCACCTCCACCATTCGACAAGGCGAATTTTGGTCTTTGGAAGTCAAAGATCGAAAATTATTTCATGATGGAGATAGAGCAATGGTTTGCTCTAATGGAGGGTTTTGAAGCTCCAACAAACTCAAAAGGAAAACTCCTCAAGAAAAGCAAATGGAATGAGGAGCAAATCAAGAGATGCGAGGCCAACTACAAAGTGATCAAGCTATTGGTCAACCTTTTGCCAAGCACCATCTTAGACAAGATTGGAGAATTCGGAGATGCCAAAGAGCTATGGAGCAAATTGGCAAGGATTCATGAAGACCCCTCCACTATACCAAATCAAGACAAATCCGAAGAGGGAATTTCATCGGAGGAAGAAGATTCGGAAGTTGAGAGATGCTCAACATCCGAAGATGAAGCTCTAGAGGTCTCCACTTCAAGGGTTGAAGAGGAGCAAGATGTGCCATTGGCATCGGATCAAAGAAAAGCGTCAACATCATCATCCGAGGTCAATGAGGAGAAAGAAGAAGTCTCCACCTCTAGGATTGAGAGGGAGCAAAGGCCATTCACTCCGGAAAAGGAAGAAGCTTCTACCTCCGGATCAAGTGAAGAGTCATGCAACACCCCTACAAGCAAAGGTATAAAAATTTCAATTTGCAAAAATAAAGATCACATTATTTGCTTTGAGTGTAGGGAAAGAGGACACTACAAGAGTAAGTGTCCAAGATTGGTCAAGAAGAAGGTGCAAATGGCACCCAAGACCAAGGGAAAGACAAAGGAGGTCGACCCCGTGGCAAAGAAAGATAAGAAGCACATTGTGTGCTTCTCATGCAAGCAAAAAGGACATTATCGAAATCAATGTCCAAAGGGGAAGGATCCGACCAAAGTCAAAAGGAGGAGCTCAAGTCAAGGGGGAGCCTCCAAGATCAAGCCTAAGGTACCATTAGGTAATGGTAATTCTCTTCATCATGATAATATGCATACTAAAGAAAATTTTTATCATTTTAATGCAATTTATCATGAAAATAGGAGGCATGAGAAACCTAAGGAAAACTATAGAGCTTTCCATGCTAGGACTACCAAATCTAAGGATAGGGAAAATATTAGATCTTTTCATGGTAGACCTACCCATTCCAAGGCTAAGAATAATAATCACCAAGGCTATATTAGAAAACCAAGCCTTGAGGATGTAATGATTGAAAATCAAGTTTTGAGGTCAAAACTTGATAAATTAGAAAAATCCCTTAGAAAAATAGAAAATCTATTAAAGGGATCAAAAGGTCAAAACCTAGATCTAGGAAGTCAAGGACCTTCTAGGAGCAAGAAAGGTTTGGGATACAAACCTAAGACTAAGGATGATGGTCCATCCTATCATAGAGTTCCATATAAATATGGAACTAAATCTAGGTCTAGAAGTCAAGTCAAGGCCACAAGGGAAGCTATCCCTAGGGTTGACCAAGACAAGACAAAGGTGACTAAGGCTTCCGAAAAGTCTAGAAAAGTCACTAGGAAGGTATCAAGGGAAGGTATCCCTAGTGAATACCTAGAACACCCAAGGAGCACCAATAGGTTTTGGGTTCCTAAGAGTGTGTTCGCCACACCCTAGATAGGTCTAGGGAGTGTCAACTCTAATTGGAAGGGTAGTTAACCCAACCTTGATGAAGTTGGCACTTTGGGACATTTTCAAGGAGTTATTATTCTTGAAAATGAAGGATTCATTTATTTACTCTAGGAGGAGTAAATTTGTGCCAAACTATATTTTTGGAGGATTAAACTCGATAAAGTTGGCACAACTAGGTTAAAATCCAAAGATAGGCCAAGTTGGGGAGTTTTGGCATTATCTTCGAAATTAGGGCTAAGTTAGGATTATCAATGGCTTAGCGATGAGTTATTGATACTTAGATAGGAAATCTAGGTATTTTCTTTTATGCTAGTATGCCATGTTTTGTATGCCCTATCACATGCCATGACATCATAAATTCATCATTCATATTTTATTATGAAAATATTACATGTCATGTCATACATAGTCATTAATCATGCATAAATCAATTTTTATTGAAATTAAGGACATTGGCATTAATTGACATCCTAGGTGGATGATCAAGGTTTATAATGTCTAGGTAGAAATGCATGAACCCTTAGATTAGGGAGAACATGACTTTTACATCTCACTAAGGCTATAAGGTGACTTGTATGTGCTTTTGAGACACACTAGAAGCAAGTGAGATGTTAGGGTGATGAACAAAACTCAAGGTGTTAATAAAGTGCATAAAATTGAGTTTTAGTCTCATCAAAATAAGAATTTTAAATGAACTCCAATCATTGGGAAAGCTAATGTACAAGTCATGTGCATTTAGCCCAAGGAACATGGTTGGAAATTGTTTTTGAAAATCATTTTAAAACTATCTTGGAAAACCTTGGTGAAGACTATCTTTTGATAGCACTCATCATTGATGAATTGGATACAAAATAGAGTAAAACATTGAAGTATTTCAATGGTTTCAAATTTTGTGTCAATCTTTGGAAATGAAGGTTATTTTCATAGAAAACTATTTTTCCATGATAGTATATGGTATAAATAATGTCTACACAAAATTTCAAAATTTTTTGAATTTTGTAGAATTATTGAGGAGTTTCTGAAATTCGAATCTGAAATTGTTTTCAGAAATCAGAAACTCCCAATCGATCAGGCAATCGATTGGGACAGTAACTCAATCGATTGGTCAATCGATTGAGAAGTCTTTTTACGAGCACAGAAGCTCGTGTAGTCGATCCGGTGATCGATTACAGGTAGCCGTAATCGATCGGCTGATCGATTAAGGCAGGTCGTAATCGATTGGTTCCCAACGCCAATCGATTGGTAAGTCTGAAACTGTCTAGTTTCAGTCCGTTAACCCATTTTTGAGTAACCTAACAATCCCTACACCCTTGAAATACTTTTATAAGTATATTTGGGTAAATTTCATTGTGAGATCAACAAGGGAAATGGTTTGGTGAACATTTAAGGGTTAAGGAGGGTTTTGGGTTCAAATTTTGAATTTCAAAATCTCAATTACCTCAAGTTGAGTTTTCCTAAAGGTTTAGGAACTCAAAAATCATTGTTGATGCAATGATAGAGGTTTAGAGCATGTTTTGAGGGGGAGGTCTTCCTTAACAACATGTGGTTGAATTTTTATTTTTTTTTGTATAAGTGAATGAATGGAGATCGGGAATCTTCATGAGTGCTCAAGGTTGAGCATAGGTTCAATGAAAAGTATGGGATTTTCATTGGGTATACCTTTGACCATATAGACTCTCGGGGAGAGGTTTGATGTGTGTCAAAGGGGGAGAAATTTGGGAGAGATTGAAAGGCTAATAGGGTTTAGTCTTTCTCAAACATATTGTCAAACATCAAAAAGGGGGAGATTGTTGGTGCAATCTTGGTTAGGTCAGGGTTGACCTAGTTTGACAAAGCTCAGGTGAGCTTGAGTCTAGCAAGCTCGGGTGAGCTTGAGGTGTATGTTTCGATGTTTGATAATGATGTTTGAGTGGTCATGATGTGTGAGTCAAGTGGGTCAAGGTTGACTGGAGACTTGACTGGGAAAGACCTAGTGGGACTAGGTGAAGTCCAGGTGGATCGGGGAGATCGCACGCTGGCATGGAAAAAGACCTAGTGGGACTAGGCACACCTAGTGGGACTAGGTGAAGTCCAGGTGGATCGGGGAGATCGCACGCTGGCAAGGGAAAAGACCTAGTGGGACTAGGTGAAGTCCAGATGGATCGGGGAGATTGCATGCTGGCAAGGTGGAAGTCTACCGAGAGACTAGACCTAACTCGAGGGTTAGGCGAATCTGGTTGGGAACCAGGTCAAGTCCGAGCTGGGAGCTAGGCAGTAAAAATCCAGGTCAGTCAACGGGGTTGACTGGATACTTGGTAGGGGATCCTAGACTTGTGGGAGCAAGTTAGGTTGGACTCAATCGATTGGGTAATCGATTGAGTGAATCGATCAGTGGATCGATTAAGGAAGTTTTTGCGAGAGGACAGAGGGTGGCTGAATCGATTGGGTAATCGATTCAGCCTTCCCTTAATCGATTGGTCAATCGATTAAGGTGTCTCTTGATCGATTGGGGTAATCGATCACAGAGTTTGCGCGAGAGAACAGAGAAGCTCTGAATCGATTGGGTAATCGATTCAGGGCACGGGTAATCGATTGGCTAATCGATTACCGTTCGAAAACTAGCCGTTGAACGGCTAAATCCTACGTGGTAATCGATTGGGTAATCGATTACCAAACCCTAGGTGTCGGGTATAAGGTCTTTCGCGCAGGTTTGAAGGAGTATCTCTTCTCCTATTCTTCTCCTCCTTCGGTGCCATCTCAAGGGAAGTCTTGGAGGACATTGCTGCTGCAATTCCAAGGTTCTAGAGGCAACCACAAGCTTGAAGATAGCAAGGAAAGCAAAGTGAGCTTAATATTGTAAATCTTGTAAGATTTTCCATTGTATTTTTGCTTCCTCTTGTTGTATCTCATTGTAAGCTTGTAAGAGGTTTCTCCACCTCAAGAAGGAGACTTTCATAGTGTATGAGAGTGTGAGGAGAGTGGACCCTTGGATTAGTCACCCGACCGGGGTGGATACCAAGTAAAATCCAAGTGTTAGCGATTGCTTGAAGTCTTCCGCCGCGACAAATCATCTACAAGTGAATCGAAGCTAATCACCCCCCCTCTAGCTCGCCAATCGGTCCCAACAGGATCAACCCAAAAAGACCTCCCGAGCTTCAAAATGTTATAACTTTTGAGTCTGATATTAGAATGAGACATTGTTTAGCTTGAATTGAAGCTCGTTCACATACCTAGCTTTGTTACCGGGTGGAACTCATAACTACCAAATTTCAAATCCGAAAACAATGTTTAGGGTCTTTTTGGAAGCTTCGAACATTTATTCTTCGAATATTTATATAATTATATTTAGGATATTTTTGACAATTTTGCCTATTATGAGTTAGGGTTTGTCTATATAAACATCTGTTTGACTATTTGAGAAATTATCCTCTGTTATTTTATAAAATTGTATTTTTTGAAAAAACTTAGAGAACAACAGTTTCCACTTTATTTTTTTATTTCTCTTCTTACTCCTCCACAAATCCTCCTTCTTTTCAGCCCGTAAGATAATCGTTATCCGTCCGACATCATGTGTCCACTAGCTCATTGCCTTTAGACATCTCAATACCTTCTTCACTTTTCTTCTTAAGAGATTTTACCTTCTTATGTTTAGCTCATTGCCGACCTGCCAACCTGCCCGGTAGACGACCGATTCGCCAACCTGCTCGGCAAACCGCCGATCTCTAGCACCTATCCGATCGACATAGCCGACCGAACGCCCAGTTCACCTCTACTCTGACCCGACGTCTCTTCCAGGCCTAAATACTGAGAACAACACGTGAGCCCCTCTTGTCAGTTGTCAGAACACATGGGTTGTCAGAACACAGACTTATCTAAACACGTGAAGCAACCTAATAGATATAGTGTGATCCTACAAGATCTCCTACAGTACTACACATGAGCAACCTGACTCTCTGACACCTTTAATATGACACTCTTTAATGTGGATAAGATATCTTAATAGAGGTATTTCCTATAAAAAACCTTGCTCGTGCAGGTTAAAGAAGGACTCATTTTCTACTCATAGAATGACACATTTATTCAAGGAGAGAGGCTGAGAAAGCCCTTTACTACTTGCATTCTTATTATCTTATTTATTGTTTATCTTCTTCCTATGTTTCTATTGTTGTAGATCTAACTTGAGCATCAGAGTACAAAGTCGGGGCACCCTCAATCTCTTTGCAGGTACTTCCAATGACGGGATAGTTGATCGTCAGCTCCGGTGGCTCCACCTTCTTCTTGGTCCTGACGGCTTAGTCCAGATTCCAACCACACCACAATTCATCTTCGTCGCTTCTCGACAGGATCAAAAATAAATATTAGTTATTTATCTTTTTTATGATTCATTTCTCCTAATTCATCTATCGAATAAATTTAGAATATAATTTTGATCCTCTTATTTATATAAGTTTAATTATTATGTACCACAGCCTCACTCTGACACCACTTTTAAAACCAACGAAAATTATTAGTTTGAGTGTAACTAAAGAGGAAAGAGTGAATATTAGGTGATGCTCCTTAACCGACCATTTCAATTTTCATACAAAAACACACAAGTAATGAAATCATTGGTTAGAGATGCTCATGTGTATTTTTTGTCGTGCCAAGAATGTGCAACAAAACTAAGAAAGGTAGTGCTACAAACCTCTTATAATTTCAACCTTGGATTAAAATATTTATAAGGATCATTCCTCTCAATTTTTTTTTAAAAAAATAGTTTATGAAAGAAAAATGGAGCCTAGGATTAGATAATAGTTAGCTACGATCTTGGATTCTGAATTTTTATTTACTCATCTATAGCTTTTGAAACATTAAATCTATCACCTGACATCTTTTCTCGTAGTATTCAAAGAATAAATCATAAAATTAAAGTATCATTATAAATCATAAAATTAAAGAGTAATGATACGTTCAAAAAAAACTTTTTTAAAAAAATCATGGAATAACGTGGCAGTCAACGTGCACATGTTCGTCCGAACACCGTCAACGGCTTTCGGGCGTCGGAAGCTATCATCCCGAATCAAATTATATTTAAGACACGATGAATTCATCGAAAATTATTATAATTATTTTTTTTTTCTTAAGCATATTAAGGAAAAGGATTAAAAAAATAATTTTCATAATAAAAAAATCTGTGAGGGATTTTTTTTTGGCGTTTAGTATTCTTTTTAATTTCTGAAAATATTACCTTATTCGGGTACCATCCACGTGGGACGCCAGAGTGACAACTCCCTCCGGGCCCACCTTTATCAGGCCCTGTCATTTTCTTGCAATTAATTAAAAGAAAAAAGCGAGGAAATTAACGTTAGCAAGTGGGGGGACCTTATCGGCGTCGCAAAGGAGGACTCTATCAGGGCCGTCCATTGCCAGAGCGAGACCGAGGAGGGAACCCCCGCCCGCCGGCATCCACTCCTCGAAATCCGACCCGTTCGCGGGCATCCGCTTGACCCAGCCGTCCCTCGTGGCGGTGTACAGCGTGCCATCGCCGTCCACGTAGACGTCCTCCGGCCCTTGCAGTTTGCCCTCTCCCAGCTTCTCCACCGCCTTAACTTGACGTAACAGTTGAGCAGTTGAGGAAGAAGAATAAGGGAGAAGGGAAGAGAGTTTATTGTTTGCTAAAGCTAATCATCAGCCGCTAGCGTACCTGGAGAAGGTTGTTGGAAGGGAAGGTGAAGGGGGAGACAGGAAGGCGTAGGGGAAGAGGTGAGATGGGAGAATAGAGTGAAACGTGGACATAGACAGCCAGGACGACGACAGCAACGGCGGCGGCCGCCGCCACCAGAAGCCACCGGGACATGCTTCTCGCCACTCCCGTCTACTCTCTTGCAGCCGGTGAACGATGCTGGGCGAGAATGAGAGGGCGAATTATTGCGTGGTTTTGATTGTTTTGTTTTTTTCATTTATAGTATTCATGAAAATGAAATGCCAGGGCCAAGTGCCAGAATGAGAGAGAGAGAGAGAGAGAGAGAGAGAGAGTGTGTGTGAGTGTGTCAGTGTTATTATTGTGTGGTTTTGATTGTTTTGTTTTTTCATTTATAGTATTCATGAAAATGAATACTATAAATGAGAGCGAGAGAGACACCAGCCTGGTCAGTTATCCTCCGCGCTACGAATCGGTGAATCAAGCTTTCGCTCAATTCAACCGAGTCACAATCAACTTGGAAAGGCAGAGCGACCAAAAATTAACAGCCTCTGATCCCGACCTCATAAATTTTTAGAGGAAGATAAATCACAATTATCATTGATGTGATAAGGCGTCTGGGGTCGAGAGAATTAATGCCAGCAGATTAGAATTTTATCCCCGTGCGCAACTGACGATCTTCGAATTTGTAATCTCGACCAAATCGACTAGGCGCATTACCATCCGATCCAATCCGTGGGGGCTCGGAAAGGCAGAGAGAGAGAGAGTGTGTGTGTGTCTCTGAGTGTGAGTGTGAGTGTGTGTGTGTGTGAGTGAGTGAGTGTGTTATTGTTCGGTCTTGATTGCAATTTAATCAAAAGGCAAAAGATATGGTGTGTGTTTTGAAAGGAATTGATGGTACGTCACTGAAGTTCAACCTACGTGAAAGTTAATAAAAGGAGAGGAACTTCGCGCCCTATGAAATTAACATGAGCGTTAGGGGAACACGTCGGAGGTTGTCCGACGAAGCCCACTCCGACGTTCAAGTCAGTATCTCGATGGAGAAAGGTGTAAGACGGGAAAGAAAGTATGAATAGTAGAGAATGTTTAACTCCCCTTACCAAAGGGGTTGGGGTACCTTTTATATCGGCATTCGCTGCCTTGCCACGTCCTACGATTTATGCTACGCCCCCTCCTCTTTCGGCGGTTACTGGATAGCCTTTAAAACGATCTAAGCCGTCATTACATTTCGACCCGTTGCGACATTTAAGGATCGTGGTAATTTCGTGACAGCGGGGATGCTTATCCATAGATCCGCGAGGGAGGGGGAGAGCCGTTATTTGATGTCGAAGGTAGCTTGGGCTCTGCTTCCCCGAGGTGGTCTCGGGGTCTTCTGGCCCGGATGATCGTGGGTGTGATAGCTCCCAAGGTGATCTCGGGACCCCACCTCCCGGGGTGATCCCGGGAGGGATCTTCTGGTTGACTCCCCAAAACTTGTCTCCCAAGGGGGACCCTAGAGGCTCCCGTTCCCGAGAGTGTCTCGAGGGCTCTGAAAAAGGAGTCCCTACGACTCATTGCATGTTGTCACAAAGCTTCTTCATCCCACGTGCCTTCCACTGGCTATTCAACCCTATCATAAGTCTCTCCCTTCAAGTTTGATCGAAGGAAGTGTGGCTGACTGATCGAACTAGTGTGATGGTGAAGAAGCTTAGTTCTTGCGGGTCCTCAAACCCGTTACTGTTCCCTTTAGTGGTTGCTAGGGACCCTTAGGGGGTTGTGCCAAGCCCCTAGGAAATTTCTCCTTAGTTTTACCCTTCCCGAAGGACTTCTGTGGCTTTCGAGGTACCGTAATGATACATGTCCCTCTGTTATAAAGGAGCATGACTTTCTTTGATGGCGATAGGGTAGTTCCGCGAATGCCTCGTCGCCACGTGTTTCAATGACCATCTCCACGACTTCTTTCTGACATGCACCGCTATAACTGGCTCACGTTAGGCGACTGTCCCTGGGGCAACACTGATGCGGCGATTTCTTGCTTTCCATGTGTCGCTTCCCTATTGCGTCCATGCAGGCGGCTTCCTGGGTATAAGAAGGGAAGACGAGGACGTTCGGCCAACTTCTGACTTCGTGGCTGGGTGCATCTCGTCTTCTTCTTCTTCCCTAGGGATTCTTTTGCACGTAAATAGTTTGTCTTCTTCCCGTTTCTTAGGGATCATGGAAGGCTACTGAGCAGAATGGTATGAGTCTATCTCTTCGAGAGTGAGACCGGAGGCTCTGCAGGCGGCCCTCGAGGCCTACGGCATCTCGGCTGAGATGACGGTGGTTATCCCCGGGGTAGGACAGATGCCAGTAGAGTCTCCCGCAGGCTTGTCGATCTTCTTCCTGGGGCAAGTGGAGTCAGGACTTCGTTTCCCCATCCCCCCTTCTTTATGAATATTGCCTCCTACTTCGATATACCTTTTTACCAGATGGCTCCTAATGCTTTCGTTCAGATGAGAGGGGCGTATATTGTCTTCAACCTCTTTGACCTCTCTCTAACACTTCATCTTTTTCATTCTTTCTTTGCCCCCATCGGTTCTAGAGGGGTTTTTAGCTTCTCGGCCCGATCGGGCCATAGGTTTTTAGGAGGTTTTCTTCTTCGCACAAAGGGTGGAAGGAGAAGTTCTTCTTTATCCGCCTGCCCACGTTGCCTTTAAGTTTTCTTCGTTAGTTAGAGGCCCTTCCGACTCCTCCTGCTTTAGGAGAGTTTCTCCAGAGTCCTACGTACTAGCGTACTAGGAATATACTCTCCGGCATGGAGTTCAATGGCCCCCGGCTGGTGCAGAGTGAGGAGCTTATGTTCCGGGCGGGTCTTGGCCCCAAGTGACCCGAATCAACCTCCGCCTCGGTATGCTTGTCTTTTTCGTTAATGTCTGTTAATTCTAACTGATGTTTCCTTGTTTGTCGATTACAGAGGAAGTAATGTTCGCCAAGGTGATGAGCCGATTTATCAAGTGGGAGGAGGCCAACAAGGAGGCGCTGAATCCTCCCCCGACCATTCCTGATGCACCTCCTATCCCTGCTGAGTCCTCCAGGGGGGGGGGGGGGAGGGGACCGTTGACTCATCCCGTGGGTCTGCCTCGGCCGAGAGGGTAGAGGCCACTGTTACACCCCCACCGGTGGCGAGCCGAGGACCCTCTGATTAATGGATTAATCCGGTAGCGGATCTTCCTTCTAAGGGTGACTTTCCTCCGATGGCTGTTCGTCCAGAGGGAGTTAACGAGGGGTCCTATCCTCCCACGGTCCCTCCAATACCCCGGTCCGCTAGTCGGCAGAAGAGGCGACTTCTAAAGGGCTTGGGGCCCAGATGGAAAAAGCTGCTCTCCAAGATGATAGATCGTGGCGCTTGCTAGGGGGGGGGGTAAATAACAATTTTCGATTTTCTCTACAAGAATGGTTAGCAAAACACAAGCAAAACAAAGAAAATAATAAGAACAATGCTAACACCTTCGTTTACTTGGTATCCACCTCAGAGAGGTGACTAATCCAAGGATCCACACGCGCACACCACCTCCACTATGAAAAACCTCCTTCAAGATGGAGAAAACCTTTACAAGGTTGTTCTCTTCCTCTTTACAAGATGGAATTAAAAGTGAGAGGAAGAGCTGAGGACTTTTATCACAAACAGCACCTTGGTACCCTCAAGAACCGTACCTTTGACATGCCAAAAAGTCACCCTTTAAATAGGGTAAAGGACAACTCCAAAAGCTGCCCAACCCAATACCAGTCGACTGCCCCTGGCCCTGCCTTAATAGCTAGTCAACGGCTAGTTTTCGGGGTTACCAGTCGACTGCCCCTGGGGCAATCGACTGATGTTACTGTGAGTTTCGAGTCTCTTGCTGGCAGTCGACTGGTTCATTCCTAGTCGACTGCCCAGCTTACAAAAGCACTCCTCCTCACTCCGATGACCATCCTTCACGTGTGCCTTTAAGTATACTCCCTTGGTTTGCCCCTTGAAGTTCTCTTTCTTCGGCTATCGTCCCTCGAATGCGCACGCAAGCCCTCGGCTTGCCTCCATGCCACCCTTCACGTGTGCCCTTTGAAGTTTACTTCCCGGCTTGCCCTTAGAGTTCTCTTCCCTCGGCTCTCGTCCCTCGGATGTGTCCTCTATGTGTGACCCACCAAGTTCTGCAAGACACTTTCACACATATTAAAATAATATAACACCCTAACCTTAACATATTGACACACACACACACACATCAAAACCATGATCTTCCCGATCATACTTGGGCCGATTGCCCCATCACGAGGGTCCTGACCTCCTGCCCTCAGCGTCTGAGGAGGCCATTTCTCCCTCCGAGGAGGGAGCATCTGTTCTTGCATCTTCTCCTGTCCCTTCGGCCGTGACTCCGGAGACGGTCGTCACCACACCTAGCTTTCCCTCCATCGACCCAACCGAAGCTTCGAAGGGTAAGGAGGTACTGCGTACCCAATACCGGATGAAACTTGACCACCTAAAAAAGAGGTTGGATGTAGCATTGGAGGCTTCCATGCAATCCTTTCCCCCCTGTGGAATTGAAGGGCGTTCTGCCCGAGGGGCCTTGTCCGGGGGGACTTCCAGCTCGGAGTAGGGCGACATTGGCCCCTCCAGCCAGCCACCTGAAGCTCCTATTATTTAGCCACTTCCCTCTCGCCGGAGCTCACTGCTGTCCGAGGGACGGGATAACCCATCAAGGTCCCCAGGAGGGGCAGCCGTACAAGTCTCGACTGTACAGCTAACCACTCTCCGGGAGACCCTTCTGAACGTATGAGTTACTGTTGCATTGGATATTTTATTGCATATTTTCTGACTTCTTGGTGCAATGACAGGCAGCTGAAGACTACCTAATAGCCGACCGGGATTTGTACTCCTGGCCTCAAGTAGAAGCTTTGACCCGCCGGGCCCTAAGAGCCGAGGCCACCGCGGACCATGAGCGCTGGGCGGGACTTATGCAAGCGGGGGTCAGCAGAGCCCTCCGTGCAAAAGTAGAGCATCTGTTGGACACCTTGCAGGACAAGGATTTAGCTCTTCAGACTTCCCGACACCGAGAACGCTTGGCGTCAGAACGAGGTGTCGTCGTTATGCAGGAGCTACTCCAAATGACGTAGGAGAGGGACCAGCTTCAGCTACAAGAGAGGAGGTTGTCGGGTGACATCCGACTTAGGGTCGCCTTGACTGAGAGACTGAACGCACGTGTTTAGGATCAGGCGCAGCAACTTAGCCAGAAGGAGTCTGACTTTCTGATGGCCACTGATGGCGCAACCGTCTTGGAAGATGACCTGGCCCAGGCTCGATCGGAGATATGGGCCACGTCGGATAGGCTTAGGGAGGCCCTGGCAGATCAGGATAGGATGTCAGCCGAGTTGGGACGGTAGCAGCGCGCCCATGAGGCTGCTGAAGCTGAGCTTCACACCCTTTGTGTTGCTAAAGCTTCTATCCCTGCGGAGGCTGAAGCAGACTTCAAGGAGAAGTTCTTGGAGTCGGATGAATTCCATGCCAACATCGCTGACCAGGTAGTGAAGCGCTTGCAGTAAGGCTTCTACGGGGTGATCGACCAGTTGAAGAGGGATCAATTTTTGCCGCCCAATGCTGACCTGAGTTTGTGAGTGACGGCCGAGTCGAGGAAGGATCTCCTCCCAAGGACCCAGAGTTGTAGGATCACCCGTTTACCAGGGAGTTGGGCCCTATTGTTACAATTTCGATTAACATGACTCTTCTGTTTTGAGCATGCTCTTGGACCTGGTTCCACATGTCGAGTGTCTTTGCAGCGAAGCCTCAGGGAAATAGAAAGATAGATATTTCCCCGAGGTCGATCCTGGGTACGGATCTCCCGCGATAACCCTGAGATCCCCCAGCACCAGACCCGCATTTATTTCCCTGTTGGGCCCCTTTAAACCCTTTTCTTTAGGCGGAGGGTGGTTCTCGAACCGTCGCCTCTGCGCCACATGTAACGTTTTACATTTTGAATGGACTCAAAGGAGTTACGGGTTCCTAGGCGTGGTGAAGGCATGTTGACCGATGCGACGCTTCAAAGCTAGCGTCCACTGATGTTCCCGCACCACGCCTGCATTAAATGCGCGGAGAGGCAGTAGTCACTATAAATAGGGGGGAGAAGGATGTACCATCTTTCACATTCATGCTACCTTCTTCCCTTTTGTGGTGAGATTCCGATGCCTTCTCCTCCACTCCTTTTNGCCGATCAGGATGGGATGTCTGCCGAGTTAGGACGGTTGAAGCACACCCATGAGGCTCCTGAGGCCGAGCTTCACGCCCTTCGGGCTACTAAAGCGTCTAGCTATGAGGAGGCTGAAGCAGACTTCAAGGCGAAGTTCTTGGAGTTGGATGAATTCCATGCCATCGTAGTTGACCAGGTAGTGCAGTGCTTGCAGCAAGGCTTCCACGGGGCTATCGACCAGTTGAAGAAGGATCAACTTCTGCCTCCCAATGTCGACCTGCGTTTGTGAGTGTCGACCGAATTGTAAAGAGACCCCCCCCCATGACCCAGAGTAGTAGGGTCGCATGTTTTACCAGGGAACTAGGCCTCTATTGTATTAATTTTGATTATCATGATCATATTTTCTTACCTTACTGTTTTGCGCATGCTTTTGGACCCGGTTCCACATATCATGTGCCTTCGCCGCGAGGGCTCGGAGAAGTAACAAGATAGAAATTTTTCCTGAGGTTAGTCCTGGGTACGGGTCTCCCGTAATAACCCTGCAAGCTTCCATTGTCAGTTCTACATTTATTTCCCTAATGGGCTCTGGTCAGCCCTTTCCTTTTGGCGGTTGCTGGTGGTTCCCGAACCATCGCCTCCGCATCACACGCAATGTCTTGAATGGACTCATAAAAGAGTTGCAGGTTCCTAGGCTCGGCGAAGGCATGCCGATCGATGCGATGCTTTGTGGTTGACATCCGTTGTTGTTCCCATGTCATGCTTGCATTAAAGGCACTGGGATGCAGTGGTCACTATAAATAAGGGGAGCGGGGTGAACCATCTTCTCCATCCCTTCCGCCTCCTTTCTTATTGATGGCGAGATGTCGTTGCCTTTTCTTCCACCCATTTTTGAGGCCGCAGTTGTCTATGTCAGAGATGTAGGAGGGTTCCTGGCCGAAGGGCCTTGCGGAGGGGGAAGCCTTACATCATTGGCTGGGGAGCATGGTAGAGATGATGTCTAGGGTCTCGCTGAAGACCCTGGTGGAGGTGGGGCTCCGGGATTATCCGAGGAGTCCAGAAGAGACATCACGTGGTCCGCCAGGGGGCATGGCGGAGATGACATATCCTGATGGTTGCCTCCCCCTAGTTGGTCCGTGGCGGTGTATTCCTGGTCTGCTTCAGATGTCATCCTCTTCCGAATCCTCGCTTTTCCCGAGTTTTGGGCATAGGATAGTGTTTGTGGGATACACCGTCACTAAGAGGGGAGGGGTTGCCGCCACTGCTTCCTCTCCCTTGTTAAGACAATTTTTCTTTTCTTGTATCCGGAGAGAAATTGCAATTGCTGCTCCCCCTCCTCTTCCTTCTGAATGTTGTGTCAGATGCATCTTTGTGGGAAGAGGTAGTCGGGGCTTTCAGATGGGGTCGTGCTACCCATGTGTTACCTCAGGCGTCCTCATCTGTTACCAGTTACTCAAATAAAGTACCACGATGATGGTCGAAAATTCAAGGAGGACGTCTACAGAATCCCGCGTACCGCATATTTGGAAGATGGTTCCGAGCCAAGTGACCCTGTGGGAATGACGCAGTAGCGAAGAAAGGCCCAAGTAGAGGAGCGCTTCCTCTTACTAGATATTTTGATTGTATCTTGATATTTCTCTGAGACATTGGTCTTCATGTATTTCCCATATAAATAAAGCAAAATTTTTGTTACCTTGTGTATGTGTATATCTGTCTTGTGTTAATACTTTGACACCTCACTTGCTCTCCTTTAGCCGGGCAAGCGTGCTATCTTGGCTCCTGCCGCACCTAAGAGTCCTGGGCACTTGCGATGTCGCGAGGCCTCATGGTTTTCGTACTTGGCAGGGAGTCCATAGCAATCCAGACCAAGCCTAAGTACCTCGGGCATCCGCAGCACCGCGAGGCATTAGGATTTTTGTCCTTGGTTGGGAGTCCATAGCAACCCAGACCAAGCCTAAGTACCCCGAGCATCCACAGCACCGTGAGGTATTAGGGTTTTGGTACTTGGTCGGGCGTAGCAACCCAGACCAAGCCTAAGTACCCCGGGCATCCGCAGCACCCCGAGGTATTAGGGTTTTGGGTACTTGGTCGGGCGTAGCAGCCCAGACCAAGCCTAAGTACCTCGGGCATCCGCAGCACCACAAGACATTAGGGTTTTTGTCCTTGGTTGGGAGTCCGTAGCAACCCAGACCAAGCCTAAATACCAGCACCGCGAGGTATTAGGGTTTTGGGTACTTGGTCAGGCGTAGCAACCCAGACCAAGCCTAAGTACCTCAGGCATCCACAGCACCGCGAAGCATTATGGTTTTTTTGCCTTGGTTGGGAGTTCGTAGCAACCCAGACCAAGCCTAAGTACCCTGGGCATCCGCAGTATCGCTAGGTATTAGGGTTTTGGGTACTTGGTCGGGCGTAGCAACCCAGACCAAGCCTAAGTACCTCGGGCATCTGCAGCACCGCGAGACATTAGAGTTTTTGTCCTTGGTTGGGAGTTCGTAGCAACCCAGACCAAGCCTAAGTACTTCGAGCATCCGCAGCACCGCGAGGTATTAGGGTTTTGGGTACTTGGTCGGGCGTGGCAACCCAGACCAAGCCTAAGTACCTCGGCATCCGCAGCATTGCGAGACATTAGGGTTTGTCCTTGGTTAGGAGTCCGTAGCAACCCAGACCAAGCTTAAGTACCCCGGGCGTCCGTAGCACCGCAAGACATTAGGGTTTTTACCCTTGGTTGGGAGTCCGTAGCAACCCAGACCAAGCCTAAGTTCCCCGGGCATCCGCAGCACCACGAGGTATTAGGGTTTTTAATTCTTCCATGGTGCGTGGGTAGTTTGAAGAAGACATCTTCCTTTATTCCTTGAATTTGCTGCAAGGCGGCAAAAATACACAGAAGGACACACAATATATAATGCAGATCTTATCGGGACCGGAAGGGTCAGAGACAGCTGCCTGGCCTGGACCTCCCGAGCCTCTGGTCCTTCACACTCTGCGCATGACCTACTGCTTTGGCTAGTCTTTGAGACCCCTTGGGTTTTTCTGTGACTCTGTTTTGACTTCCTCTCTATAGCACTGTCGAGACACCAGTTGGCCTCCTTTGACTTTGACCACTCGATCACCTACGGGGAATTTTATCTTCTGGTGGTAGACAGAGACCACCGCCTGGAAAACGCTGAGCGCTGGGCGACCCAGGATAGCGTTGTAAGAAGAGGGAGCGTCCACGATCAAGAAGGGAGTCCTCCTGGTCCTTTCAAGTCTATCACTGCCCAAGGAGAGTGATAGGGTGATTTGCCCCACCGGCTGTACTCGATACCCCGTGAAACCGAACAATGGGGTTGAGACCGGGAGCAGTTCATCTTCATCGATCTGCATCTGGTCCAAAGCCTCCTTGTACAGGATGTTCACGGAACTCCCCGTGTCCACAAAGATGCACTTAACCTCGTAGTTAGCAAAACGAGCTATAATCACTAAGGCGTCTTCATAGGGAGCTTCCACTTCTTCCAGGTTGACCGGTCCAAAGGATATTGTAGGGTCGGGCTCCTGACTTCTGCTGGTCCCAATAGAGTAATTTTCTAGTCGCCGGGTATGAGACTTCCTTGCCCGGTTGGAGTCCCCTCCAGTAGGTCCTCCGGAGATGACTCCCACATGCTCGGAGGGCGGGCCGCGCATAGGGGCCTTGCTCTTTTGAGGATCTCTTTCTAAGGAGAGGGATCATCGGGACGCAGGTCCCCGACTCCTTCCTCGCGATCGTGATCGAGACCAATGGCGGGCCTCGTTTTCTCCCGCCTGTTGCCGCCGAGGGGAGAAACTTCGCCGTGGGAACCTTCGACGATAACCTGATTTATTCCACTTCCTCCGAGTTTTGGTGTCTGCCTCCACACCAAATTTCATTTTCAACGCATGACACTCCTCGGTGGAGTGTGTGGTACTATCATGAAACCCGCAGTACTTCTATCCAGGCTCTGGCTGCTCGGTGTCCACGGTCTCCACCAGCCTGCGTCTCTCGGCCCACTGATCCTTCCCGAGATGAACGTCCTTTCCCCGGGTTTGAGCCAGAGGCTCCCTTCTTTCAGACCGAGGAGCGGCCGGGGAAGTACTGCGGATGGTTCCTTGCGACGGGCATACTGTACCTCCTCCACATTAACGTGTTTGACAGAATGTCCCAGCAGGTCGTCAAAACTGGCAGGAGGCTTCTTCACCAAGGATCGGAAGAAATCCCCTTCCACGAGCCCTTGAGTGCAGGCACTGACTAGGATTTCCGACGTGGCACTGGGCACATCTTGCGTTACCCTGTTTGAACAGCTGGATGTACTCTTTGAGCGGCTCCTTAGGCTTCTGCTTAAGGGCGAACAGGTTAAGCGTCGTCTTCTGGTAGCGACGACTACTAGCGAAATGGTGGAGGAAGGCGGTTCTGAACTCCACGAAGGAGTTGATAGAACCTTGTGGCAGCCTCTGGAACCACCGCTGAGCTGCTCCAGAGAGGGTGTTTAGGAACACCCGGCACTTCACATCGTCAGTATACTGGTGCAGGAGTGTAGCGTTCTCGAACTTGCAGACATGGTCCTCTGGTTCCGTCTTCCCATCATAATCGGGGATCCCCGACCCACAGAACTGCTTGGCATGGGGTCTTCAATAATCTCAGATGAGAAAGGAGTAGAGGGAACTTTATGGGAGGCCTTAGGTTCCTCCCTCTTCCCTTGTCCCTCTTCATGCTTCCGTGCGCTGGAGGCCACCAAGTGAGTCTTCTCAATATTTCTAGGAGACTCTCTTTGGAGGCCGGGAGCTACTCCATCCCATCGTCCCACCGGGGTGACGGATCTCCGCGAGTGCGAGACGAAGACTGGGAATCTCCTCCCGCGCAGGGGCCCCTTGTTGTGAGGCAGCCTGTTCAATTTGGTGTTGCTCAAGTGCTTCTTTGATGGCGTTGGCCACCAAGTGATCGAGTTCCTCCCTTGTAAGGACAATGAGTTGTCCCTCTGGTCCTGCCATCGGTGCTCCTTCAGGTGCTTTGCTGGTTTCCCACAGACGGTGCCAAATTTGTTCTGGAAGGAGTCGACGACGATGGCTAGGCACCAGGGTTCTACCCCACGTGGAGGATGACAGGAGGGAAGGAACTCTGTGCCCTACGAGATCAACACGAATGTTAGGGGAACACGCCGGAAGTTGTCCGGCGGAGCCCACTCCGACGCTCCAGTCAGTACCTCGATAGAGAAAGGTGTAAGGTAAGAAAGAAAGTATGAGTCGTAGAGAATGCTTAACCCCTCTTACCAGAGGAATTGGGATACCTTTTATAATGGCCTCCTCTGTCTTGCCACGTCCCCTCCTCTTTCGGCGGTTACTGGATAGCCTTTGAAATGGTCTAAGTCGTCATTTACATTTCGACCCGTTGCGATATTTAAGGGTCGTGGTGATTCCGTGCCAGTAAGGATGCTTATCCATAGATCCGCGAAGGAGGGGAAGAGCCGTTATTTGCTGTCGAAGGTAAGTAGGGCTCCGCTTCCCCGAGTTGGTCTCGGGGTCTTCTGGCCCGGGTGGTCACGGGCGTTATAGCTCCCGAGGTGGTATCGGGATCCCGTCTCTCGGGATAATTCCAAGAAAAATCTTCTGATTGACTTCCCTGGACCACCTCCTGAGAGGGGCCCTAGAGGGTCCTCCTTCCGAAAATGTCTCGAGGACTCTAAAACAGAAGTCGTTAAAACTCATTATATTCTGTCATCAAACTTTTTCATCCCACATTACATGTCACGGGCTATTCCATCTTATCAGGGATATTGTAGTTATTCGGATTCAAGTTTAGATTTTAAAATTTTGACAGTGTTTTGATTCGAATTCGACTTGACAGTTTTTTTTTATAAAATTCGTATTTCAATCTGACCATCCGAATTGACATCCGTACGGAGACTCCATACTTAATATAATATCTACGAGCACATGCTAATGAAAAAGCCTAATAGAGTTGAATACCTCGTCGGAGGAAGCATCCGCGTAACTGTATTTAATTTAAAAAAAAACCCACTAGTGCAACTAATTTACTCTGCACAATAATTAAATAAATCTGTACTATTTTAAGTAAATTTAAATTCCATATGGTTCTAATGATTAAGTATATCCAAATTACATCCAGAAATACTCCATTATTGGAATTCTCAGGCCCCTTATATTTATTATTGATTTTTATTTTTTTTACGTATCTATTTATAAACAATAGTTTGCCTAAAGAGAGCTGGCTGCCCACACCTAAGAAAGGCGTGACTTGTCATCATACAGTAACAATAAAGAACTGCGAGTGTGTTCATGAATTGTCTGTGAACAAGTTGGTGAAGACCAAGCATTCGAAGCTTGTGAAAGCAGGCTTCCTGTGCATTGCCATCCACGTTGGACTTTTTATAATTCAGAAACATTCTCATGCACATTTCATAGAATTATCAAACTGAAAATAATAATAATAATAATAATATTATTATTATTATTATTATTATTATTATTATCAAACGAAAAGAATGCGTAAAATGAAAAAGAGACGAAGCAGTCGCAGTTTGCGTCTATATAAACATACAGTGAAAGCCATTTGTCATCCACCCCAATTTTATTTCTCTCTGCTTCCTCTGCTCTGCTCCTCGGTTTCTGATCTTTAATTGGTTTTGATCTGATTCACTGATGGGGAGGGCGCCGTGCTGCGACAAGGCCAACGTGAAGAGAGGGCCGTGGACGCCGGAGGAGGACCAACTACTCCGGAGTTACATAGAGGACCATGGCACCGGTGGAAATTGGATTTCTTTTCCCCGGAAAGCAGGTTTGTTACTTGATTTCGTCTTAAATACTTGCTTTTGTTTGCAAGTACCTCAAACCCCGATCTTTGTAGTGGAAATTGGTGATCTTCAATGTCCCTTTTGTTGGCTAATTGTTTCAGGTCTCAATCGTTGCGGGAAGAGCTGCCGTTTGAGATGGCTTAACTACCTCAGGCCGGACATCAAGCGCGGCGGCTTCACGGAGGAAGAAGACGACCTCATTTGCAGCCTTTACATTCAACTCGGCAGCAGGTAATTTATGATCTGTTTGATGGTTCTTTGCTAATTAAATGAGATATCTAATCCTTTTGAAATCATAAAATTAGGTGGTCGATCATCGCTTCTCACCTCCGTGGAAGAACAGACAACGATGTGAAGAATTACTGGAACACCAAGCTGAAGAAGAAGCTGATGGCAACATACACGATGAATCAAACGCCGCCTCCTCCTGCCGTCGACTTCGAAGTTAATTCCAGGTCAGGGAAGGATAGACATGATCACTTGCACTCGCAGAGAGATGTGAGGTCCAAAAACAACGAGGGAGAAGGCTCGGCCGCTTCGTCGACAGTAGTCACCGTCGACGAGAGCAGCAGCAGCAGCAGCAGCAGTGCCATGGAGTACTTCAGTTGGCTGGCCGGCGAAGATGACTTGCTGCTGACGGAGTTCGACATGGGATTGATTAGTGAGCTTCTGGCAACGCCACGGGAGGTGGCTCCGCTTCTTTCGCGTTCGATTTAATTAAGTCTCTTCTGAGGCGATGACACAGAAGAGAAAATTCCACTTTGGCTCTGTTAACTGTTTTATTTCTCTTTCATTTGTTGCTAATTAATTATATTTAACCAGTCAAACATTTGTAAAGTTGTACCAATTTTTTTTTTATCCTGCGAGATTAACACGAAAAAGTCATAACGGTGGCCAATGGTAGAGAAGTTAGACTTTGTCTTTTGCATAAAGTTTCACACTCTATAAAAAAATCTAAAAGCAACAAAATCAGTCGAGAAATTAGTTTTTTCTAGTAATTTCATATTTCACCTCTCAAGTGGCTACTCAAAGAGCAAAGAGAATAGTCCATCAAGATTAAAGTTAGACATACCAAGCAAACAAGCAATACATCGTAATAATAAAAATATGAATACTCCAACTCTTCACTTAAAGGTTTATTTGTTATCTAATTTATTTTTTTTTAACTGCACTATTGTTCTATAACATCCGAGTTAGTAGTCTCCGTGATTTATCTTTTTCATATTGACCTTGGGATGAATTGACGGAGGAATTGGGAGCGAACGAATTCCACCTAGTTATACTATTGTGTCTTGTTTCAGATGTAGCTTGTGTGTGGTAGTACTGGTTGCTCATCAGCACCGCGAAGTAAGATCTAGGCCTGTTGGAAGCAAGCTCCAGCATCAAGCTCTCCTTCAGTTCCACCACCACATCAGTCATACTCGGCCTCTCATCGCCGGTGCTCTCTATGCATCTCAATGCCAGAGCAGTTGTTTTCCACATGGAATTTAGATCATACTCTCCTCGCAATTTTATGTCGACTTCGTTAATTTTCTATGATTCCACTTGAAAGCCTTTGCTGTGTCCACTGAGTTCCATTCATGCGAATTTGATTGGCATTTACAATTGGAGGTCGGCCTGTGATCAACTCTAACAGAACCACTGCCAAATTGTACACCTGGGGCTTCTGTCACTAAGTTGGAGGCAATTGTGTTACCTAAATAGAGCAAAATCATTGAGCCATTAAGGTATATGTGTTTTAACAAGGTTGCGTGCATAAATGCATGTGCTCAAATAAAATTCCTAAACTCCTTCATTCTACTCTCTCAGGGTAAAAATTGAATAATAAAATGGATGATTCAGTACCTGTACGATGATCTTGTAGTGTGCCTTGTGGCATAGACAAGCACCAAATGAGCTTCCTCCGTACCGTAGCTGTTAGATTATTTATTAATAATCTATTATGATCCACGTGAATTATAGATTTGACTTTAATATAAAAGATTTAATGTAAAAATTGAGAGTTTATTTATATAAAATCTCTGTTCTCTCTCTTTCATAAAAATTATTACTAAAAGTTATCTAATGTTAAACTTATTCAGAAAGTGATTATTAAAAACATTGTGATTGGGAATTATCCAAATTAAATTACTCCATAGTGATTAAGAGTTATAAAAAAAATCTTCCAAGAAAAATTTACTTTTGAAATCATGAGCTAACTTCCATAGATAATATATATAAAAATCTTATATTTTTCATCATCATTTAGATACATTATAAAAAAATGAGAAATGATACTCTGTGCGAAAGAGTATCACGAAACTCTTCACGAACCAGTCAGCATGCTGACGTGGAAAAAAAAATAAAAAACAAAAACGCGAACGCGGTGACATTTTGGTCAAAAGCGAGCCCGCCCTCTTCTCGCTCACTCACGAAAGTCTCCAAAACGCGAACCCTAGGTTTCTTCCCCGACGTCGACCCTTCCTCCCTCGCGCTCCGACGGTCTGCGCGAAGCTCCTCCACGGCACGCTCTCCTTCCTTTTGGCTCGCTTTTGACCTCTCCAACGGTCGGTCTGCGCGAAGTTCCACGCCCCCGACGCCGAGCCTCTGTCGCCCCCAACCCCAGCCCTTCTCCTCGAGAAAGCGACGCGTTTGCGCGAAGCTCCTCCACGGCACGCCCTGCTTCCTTCTGGCTCACCGAACTCTCCAACGGTCGGTCTGCGCGAAGCTCCTCGCCCCCGACGCCTAGCCTCTGTCGCCCCCGACCCCAGCCCTTCTCCGCGAGAAAGCGACGCGCCTGCGCGAAGCTCCTCCACGGCACGCCCTACTTCCTTCTGGCTCACCGAACTCTCCAACGGTCGGTCTGCGCGAAGCTCCTCCACGGTCTGCGCGAAGCTCCTGGCCCCCGACGCCTAGCCTCTATCGCCCCCGACCCCAGCCCTTCTCCCCGAGAAAGCGACGCGCCTGCGCGAAGCTCCTCCTTCCCCCAGAAATTAGCGCCACAGCCTCTTCACGATCGCTCCACCTCCAGGCAATCACTCCACAATCGGCCACCACTCAGGTTTTGCTCCCTTCTTAAAAATCAGCAAGATTGTAGTTTTTGGTTGGCGATAACAATATACTTTTTGGAGTTGTGGTTCGATCTTGGATGGTGGGTTACTCATCACAGTTTGGTTTAGGTTTGAATTCTTTTTGTAGTTTCATCAGAATTGTTCTTGCATTATCAGGATTTTTCATCACAATTGTTCTTGCATTATCAGGATTTTTCATCAGAATTGTTCTTGCATTAACATGATTTTTCATCAGAATTGTTCTATCTGAATTGGTCTTTTTGAATTATGTTTGCCAATAATTATTTTGTTTGCATTTAGGTTGTAAAATTGTTATTTCTGAATCATGTTAGATTGATGAGAGTTTAGGTAGGTTAGATATGAATTGGAGTGTTAGGCTATTAGGATAAGAAGAGATAAGATGAACATTTGGAGTCACTAGTTTAGGTAGGTTAGATCATGATCTTGCAATGTTTGGTTATTATATGTTTCATAATTCTGGCGCATGTGTATCTATTTTCTACCTCTTAACATTGTATATTATGAGTATCAGGTACCAGTTTGATCTATTAAGTTAAACATATCTGCATATATAGTGTTGGTGCTGGAAGCACCCAAGTCAAACCTGTGTTTTGATAATGGCAACAGGGTTCAAAAGTTAAGTCTTACTTGTTTTCTAACAAGTCACTCTAGTGTGCAGGAAAAGCCCTAGCGAAGGACTGCTAGGCACTGACGAGGGAATGCCAGGTCGCAAAGCCCTAGCGAAGGATTGCTAGGCATCGGGCGAAGGACAGCTCGACATCCAAGCCCTGGCAAAGGACCACCAGGCAAAAGTCCAACCAGAGGAACGGTTGGCATCAGGTAAATTCTCCCGAGAGGAGTAGGTGAGGACGCGTTCCCCGTCGAGGGAACAGTAGGCGTCGGTTCGACCTAGGGCTCCATTTTGGAGACCTAAAGTCAGAACCAAGACAGCTAAGACTGTATAAACTAACCACTTAATGTTTTGTTGTGTTTTGGACTAACCCTGGATGCAGGACCGAAGGAACGAGTGTCTGCAGCTCAGAGAGCCTCAAAGGAGTGAGGCAACAGCTGACCAGGGCGCCCGGAGTGTCCCGGGCGCCCCCAAGGTGAACACAAAACACACAAACAAGAAGCGCGCTTCGACAGTACAACCTGCGGGCGCCCCCGCTGCTCTCGGGCACCCCCAGCGTCCCGGGCGCCCCCAGTGCCAGCTACCGAAGCACACCCTCGCGAAGCCAAGAAGATGGAGTTTTGACCCGGTCAATGCGGGCGCCCCGAGCGCTCCGGGCGCCCCGAGCGCTCCGGGCGCCCCGAGCGCTCCGGGCGCCCCGGTCAAAACTGATCCCGAAGGTAAAGGGATCAGATGTTGACCGAGTATTGTACGGATCAACTGCCACGTGGGGGGGGGGCACCCCCGACGTCCCGGGCGCCCCCAGACCCTATATAAAGGGCCCTCGACCCCAAGCTTCAGAACAACTTCCAATCAACGCTTCTACGCTCTTCTGCTCTCGCGCTTCGCCCCGGAATCCTTCCAACTCGAGCCGACGACGTCCTGCTGCTCCGAAAAAGTCGATCTACCTCGGACGTCGGTAAAAGAGCTATTTAAGTTTACTGTACTGAATTTTGTAATAATCTTTTGTAAACTATTTGCGCCTCATATAGAATTTTCCAAAGTAAACGGTCAACGACCGTGGGCCTTGGAGTAGGAGTCGACCCAGGCTCCGAACCAAGTAAAATCGACCGTGTCTCTGTGAGAGATTGTTTTAATTAATTTCCGCTGCGTACTTGCTCTAAGTGTTTCCGAAAAATGATTTCCGATATTCACCCCCCCTCTATCGGTTTTCTCGATCCAACAAGTGGTATCAGAGCGGGGAAGTTCAAACTTGGTGCAACCACCAGTTTGAAATTTTTTTCGGATTTTTATTTTCTTTTTTTCATTCAAATTTTCTTTAAATATTTCGTTCGAATTTTCTTTTTCCCGTTAATCAAGGTTGGTGCAACACCCCTCGCTATTTCATTTTATTCATCCCGCACTACTAATCCAAGACTTAGTCTTGGAAAATTTTTTTTGTTAGTTTTCTGTTTCAGATTAAATGGCCATGCAAGAAGGATTTAGCACCGCCAGACCTCCACTTTTCAGTGGAGAAGACTTTTCCTACTGGAAAAGTCGAATGGAGGTCCACCTGAAAACTCAGGTGGACATGTGGATCATCATCCAGCCCGGACTGGAGATCCCAAAAACGCCGAAGGAGTATCGCAGACCTACTCAGAATGGGACAACGCCCTAAAGCGCAAAATTGAAGTCGATGCAAAGGCGACCCAGACTCTCCAATGCGGATTAACAAAAGAAGAGCTGAATCGGGTAGGCCCCTTCAACAGTGCAAAGGAGCTGTGAGCAAAGCTGATCGAATTGCATGAAGGAACGTCAGACACCAGGATCAGTAAGAGGGATCTGCTCCTGAACAAACTCTACACCATCAAGATGGCCGACACTGAAACAGCAGCCAAACTCCACGCACGCATACAAGAATTGATGAACGGTCTTCACACTATAGGTCACAAGGTCGAGAACCGTGACCTAATAAGGTATGCCCTAAACGCTTTCCCTAGAAATACCTTGTGCGCATCTATGGTAGATGCATACAAGGTCTCAAGGGATCTTTCTAAAATTAAATTAGACGAATTATTTTTCGAATTAGAACTGCATGAACAAACTAACTCCAATATGGTCGAGAAAGGAATTGCCTTTGTTGCAGGAAAAATTGGAAGATCAACAAAGAAGAAAACTCAACCTGAACCCGAGTCTAACTCAGACTCAGACGCAGAAGACGAAGAAGGAGATCAATCTGAGCTGGTCCGACTGGCCCGAAGCTACTATAAAAAATTGAAGAACCAAGCCAACACACGGAGGACAAGCCGAAGAAAGGACAAACCAGCTGAACCAGCAATTGACAAACACAAGCCCAACGTAACCTGCTACGAGTGCAAGAAGAAGGGCCACTACAAGACAGAATGTCCAAATCTGAAGGAGTCCAAGAAGACAAGAAGGAAAAAGGCACTCCAAGCAACCTGGGACGAATCTTCCTCAGAAGAAGAAGAAGAAGCATCCCAGTCAAACCTTCTAGCCCTGACCGCCTCAGGTGAAGTCGAGACCGAGTCTGAATCAGAAAAGGACGACGGCAAGCTAACCTTTTCAGAAGACGGCGAAATCAAGGTAAGCGGTTTTAATAAACGTCAATTAAACGAACTTTTCTCTTATCTTTCTCGAGATTTGGCGAAAGCCAAACTCCGAGTCGAATCCCTTCGACAGGAAGTAAAACTCCTGAAAGAGGGAGCTGACTCTAAATCATTAACCGAGAACGTTCAAGAAGGAACTCCTACTCAAGTTGAAAAACTTGAGAAAGAAAACTCCTCCCTGAAAACTCAGGTTAAGAATCTTAGAGCGGTGATAACCGTATTTTTGTCGCGTTACGGTTTCAAATACAATTTAAGTACCGAATTCCTCTAAACTAATGTAGCATAGAGTAACTCGGGTCGTCTTCCAACGAATGTAGTTAATGCATGATAATTCTAATGGTTAAATCTTATTGCTTTTGGGTTTTTGGATATGAAACTGGGGTTTGATTTGAACATTAATACTACGAACAGAAATAGAAAAACAAATATGAAATCTAGTTCTAATTAAGAAAAGACAAGACAGGTAATGGAATCTAAATTAACTAGACTACGATTGCAATAAAGAAAGCACAACTTGAAATAAAGCATTAAGAAATTAAATACAAAGCAAACTACAACATTGAAGAAATCTAATCTAACCTAACTTAATTTGCATGTAAATGACGACATGAAATTTAAAGCTATGGAAAGAACAACACAAAGCAAAAATTAAACTATTAAGAATCATCGCAATCGAAATTAACAGATCTAAGAAGTATTTAATCAAACACAAGTTAGGCATGATTGAATTTGATTCAAGGACATGCCAATTGCTACAGGAAAGTTCTATCGAATACCAACATCCAACAAACTATCTATCACAGCCATTCAAACACAATTAAAGTCAAGCAACAACAACAATTAAAGGAAGAACTTCTGGAAATTGGATAGACTGTAAGAATTTGAATTGTTGTGGAGGATTGTTGCTGGCTGCCGGAAGGAATTTGCTGAAGACGAGGCTGCGGCTCGGAATGAAATCTGTTGGCTGGAAATTGAAAAGTTGCTGGAGTTGAAGTGAAGGAGAACTGTGCCGAAGAAAAAAAAACTGCGATGCTGGAAATCTACTGGAATTGGAAAACTGTGAGAACTTGGACGAATTGCTGTAAAGAAAAACAGAAACAAGAAATGCAGTAGAAATTTGATCGCCGGCTTCGGGTGAAGGATGGATGATCGTTTTCTCTCCGAACCCCGAAAGAGAAAGCTGCAGTGGAGAAGGATGGCTGCGACGGCTACGTTCGGCTGAAGCTCGGAACCCCCAAAGCCTAGCTGTGGTCGCCGGTGATGAGAATGGAAGAAAGACTGTGAAGGAAGGCGGATGGAGTCGACTAGAGCTCGGAACCCCCAAAGCCCTAGCTTCGTCCGGTGGCGTGCGGTGAAGGAAGATGGATGGCGTCTCTCCGAACCCCGAAAGAGAACCTTTTCTCTCTTCTCTCCGAACCCCGAAAGAGAAGAGGTGGACGTGGATCGTTGAGACGAGAACCCCTCGTCTCGGTTGATCGGAGCTCCGGCCGACTAGGGTTCGGAACCCCCTTGCCCTAGCCTTGCGGCGACGATGAAGAAAGAAGGAGGAGAAGGATCGCCGCTGGCCTGCGTGTGGAGTCGATGAAGTGCCCTAGCTCTGCGCGTGTCCCTTTTGTTTGGCTGCGCGTGGATTCAGTTGGCCCAGCCAACTTCAGCGGTTCGGTCAGCCAATTTGATTCAGCCTTTTGGTTCAGCCAGTACATCCAGCTCAGTCCAGTTCCAGCCAAGCTCCAGCTATGGTCCAGTCAAGCCAAGCAGCTAGGTTTGGTCAACCTTGGGTTGAATCAGCTTCAGCAAATGGGTTCAATTTCAGATTCGGCCCTGGTTCAGTCAGCTTCAGCCCTGAGTTCAATCCAGCTTGGGTTCAATCAGCACTTGGTTCAGTCAAACAGCTCAGCCAAGCCAGCTTCAGTTGGTTCAGCCAACCCAATATTTAATCCATTAGCAACGGACGGCTGAGATCGATTTGGCTTCATCCAACGGTCAGATCTTTTCAGATCTGAACCAAACTTCACAGATCCCAAACAATGGTTCTGATCTACCTGTCCCCAGCTCGGATTAATCAGATCAGTGGCGGATGGTCCAGATCTAGCTGATCTTTGAATGGAGGGTCCAGAACATCTTGAGCTCGATCCAACGGTCAGATGACTTCTGATTTTGCTGAAATTTTCAGATCTTAATCTATGGTCATGATTGACTTTATCTTGAACTCGGATCGACCAGAAGTTGACCGATGGCTCAAATCTAGCCGTTCTCTGGAATGGACGGCTCCTATTAATCCGATGCTTGATCCTTTTGATCTGGATCCAATGCTGACTCAAGTCTGACCCGATTTGATCTAGGTCCATGATCAATTGAAGCCTACAAAATGATATTCAAATTTAGTGCCAAAAATATCCCAAATATACAAAGATTAGAATTAAAAGCCAAAATGAAGGGAATACATGAAACCTAATAAAATTGCAAACTTAAGCATATAAAATATGGATCAAACATGGATTTAAGAGCCTAAAATAATCAACAAAAATGGTGGTTATCAACTCCCCCACACTTATTCTTGGGCGTCTCGCACAAGTAAATAAAACTAAAAGAAAATAACATATCTCCCAAACATTACATCCCCTATCAATACCTTAAGAAATAATAAAAGAAAGTTACTTAGGATCATCAAGTCTCAAGCATCCATGTATTTATGGTTCCAAATCTCACATAAGTCAAAAGCATGGTAATTTCATCAACTTGAATAAACTAAGCATGACAAAAACCTCACAAGATAGATATATACACTGATGCTCACAAAATAACAAATATGGAAGTGGAGTTCTCTCAAAACATTCATGACATTGCACTACCATATGCTTGCTTATCTTCTACTTCTCCACTACTATAGCATAAGTACACAAATCAAGAGGGCTTTTCAATGAATAATAATGAAACCAAGTGCTACAAGAAATAAGAATGGTAGATAACAAAGAAGATCATAGAGAGCATGAAAGAAGATAAAAGAGAAGATGAGAGCATTGAGGTAATTAACATGATGTATAGAATCAAACAATAGTCCAAAGTAAATAACTCAATCAAACCTCCAACACTCAAAATTCTCCTTTCACATTCTCAATGCACTACACATCAACCATTTACAACATCTCTCAAAGTGCATGTAGAGATTACAACATAACTCTTGAATTTCTCTAAACAATAATATCAAAAGAGTACACATCAAGAAAATATTCCTTTTTGTTCATCACTAATTCAACTCGAATGCTTGAGGTTTTTTTTTTCACATAGAGAGATTTTTTTTTTATTCTTTTTTTCTTTTTTTTATATCTCTCTTTCTTTTTTTTTCACATAGAGAGATTTCCCTTTTTTTTTGTTTTTTTCACACCAGCATTCGTCCATATACACTTGTCTCCCCCCCACACTTAAAACTTGACCGTCTCGGGCAATGTAGTAAAACATGATAACATCTAAAACTCACAATAATAGAGGCTGATAATAGAGAAATAAAAATGTAACTCATCATGCAATCACCTTATGCTCTCATCGCATGCTCAAGGGAAGAATAAACTAATAAAGATATGGCAGTGAAAGTGTAATGACAATGAAAAGATCTGATAAAGTAGAGACAATGAAATATGAAAGTAATAGGTGAAATGCCCAGTAGTGACAATAACAAAGGAGAGGGAAAACTAAAAGTTCAACAAGAAAGGTTGCCTCTATCATATTCATGTAAGCTTATGTTAATGTAATTTCAAAAAGAATCAAAGCAAGTTCTAGAGTGTCAAGTATCACAAATGCTATCACACATAAGAGGATTAAGGATAGACATGGCAATATCCTCACTAGGTGATTAATAAAATGTCATGCTTAAAATGCCTATGTTAATGATAGGCCCAAATATACTAATTAATTTGTCACGAAATGTATGGGCTCATCAAATTTAAATATTTATAAATGAAAGCTGGAAACTCTTTTACAATCAAAAGTATGAAAATGTAATATAGGGGCCACAGGTCGTATTTTTCTCGGGGACTAGTTGTTGTGTTTGATTCGTGCTTGCATTTATGTGTCGTTTGTGTTTTCGGGTTTCGAATGTGAATTGGATTTGGTTTCAAATAGGAATGGAAATACGATGAAAATAAAGCAACTTAGCTAATAAGCCCAACAAAATGATGGCAATAAACAATTCACCCAATGAAAAATTTAATCACCTAAGGCACTCAACCGAATTTAGAAAATAACCCTGATCAGTAATGCAAGGCAAATTGCTACAAATATGAACAAAAGCAGTGCAGAGAAGTTTCATCAGCAAACAAGCTCAAAAGCAATTCATGCTAGCATTTCCTACTTGATATAAACATGCAAGAGGTAAAGTCTAATGTGTCAAGAGGAACTGAAGATTTCAGAAGCTATTCACTAGCAATTCTAATTGCGAAATCAATTAGCTCAGCTTGGAACGTTAAACTTCCATTGAAGTGATACACAATTCTGAAGAGAGAAATTTAGAAATAGAATGTGCAGAATTTCATATGCAGAACAAGCACAGAACAAGCCAAATTCGAATGCAAAATCCAAGGTTCAAATGAGATTCGGAAAAGCTAAGTTCCCTTGATTCGAATTTCAGAAACATAGAACTGATACAGTGCAAGCTAGAGCTGAACTGCTGAGTTAAATGGAGACTTATCAGCAGCTAGCCGAAGCTTAACTGCAGGAGTTGAATTAAAAGCTAAACAAACTCAAATCAACTCCATTTGCTAACTAAATGTTAACTTAAATTTCAGGCAGTCAAATTGGACATCAACTGAATTCGCAAGAGACTGAAAAATCAGAAACAAACATGGCACGCAGGAAGGCAAGAACTCTGCACAGAATGGAAATACAACAGCAGTTTTGGTGCTAAATCACTCAACACAACTAAAGACAAGTTCTTGAATCTAATATTCAGAATGGATGAGCTTATAATTGCAGAGGTGAAGCTAACAAGTTCAGACACAGCTAACTGAAAAACAGATTCAGAAACGCTGAAGAAAATTTGCAGAAAACAGAATCTGAATGCAGACATTCATAATCAAGCAATTTCAGATCAGTTCTGAACAAATCGAATGCAGAAACAGCAATCAAACTCAGACCTAAAGTGCAAAATGAAACGTTTTAGAAAGGATCTCAAGGAACTAATGTTTACTATCACATAAATCATGACCCTGTCGACCCATACTTTCCAAAATAAAAAAACTGCAGAATTTAGGTGTGATATGCACCAGCTGATCTTAAATTCAGAAATAAAACCGACTAGCCAATAAACGCGAATCTAATACACTAACACACTAATTGTGATCTTCAATGGCAGGAATTAAACTAAACATAAACTGAATGGGAAACAAGTTGAGGAATGCAGAAACTAACAGAAATCTGCAGAAACAGGGATGATACGGGCTGCACAACTGATACGCAAGTAGAAAACATAGAACAAATTGAAATTAGAAACGATTATCCACTAAACAAGCTTCCTAATTACTTAACTGACTGGATTAAACCCTAATTACAGTAGAAACAATTCAGGAAAGTAAACTAAAGCAACTGATACGAAAATTCAGTAATGGAAAAACTGCAGAAATAAAGTTACAGCTAATACAATGAAATTGCAATAGAAATCTACTCCTCAATGCTTCCCTAGCTCAAGATTTCTTTGTTCGTCACGCAAAGGCTGGCCTCGAACCCCTAAGCACAGCAAATCGATTGGAGAACAGCTCAGTTGGTCGAATCTGCTCAAACTGCATCAACTAGGAAATTTCCAATCCGAAAACTTCGATCTCAGTTGTTGAGCTGCGATGGTGATTTGGATGAGAACTGAGCTCACTTGAGAACCCCTACAAGTGGCTCAGGTGGTCAGAAGTGGGTTGTAGCTGAGATTAAAGCTCCCGGACCACAAAGAGTGCCGAAACCCTCAAACAAACTCTGTCCGGATGAAATCTGAGCTGAATTCTCCACCCTAGCTATCTCCAATGATCCAAACCTTGATCTTGATGAAGAATCGAGGGGTCGCGCCCCTTGAATTGAAGAAAAAGCTGAAGAAAATGCAAAGAATGGAAAAGACTACTGTAGCGGCGAGGAAACGCGACCAGGAGAAGCTGCTGCGGGTGTTTGATTAAATAGCTATCAATGGACGGCCCAGATCGATCGGATGAAATCCAACGGCTGATCTTCATCTGATTGGAGCCAAACTTTTATGATGATGATCTGGGGTCAGGATCTGCCTTGTGGTAGCTCGGATCCTCCAGATGTGCAACGGATGGTCCAGATCAACTCTATCTGTGAATGGACGCTCTAGAGCCCTCCTTGCTTGATCCAACGGTTGATTTAGCTCTGATTGGGATGAAACCTTCAGATCTTGATCATAGAGCTTGATCAACCCTAACCCTAGCTCGGATTGCTTCAGATCGTCCCGGATGGCTCAGATCTAGCCGCTCTTGAATCGGACGGCCCGGATTAATCGTAGGCTTGATAATTCGATCCGGTTCACATCCGACTCAGGTTTGACCCAGTATGCCCTAAGTCCTTGAACCTTTGGTGCCTACAAAAATAAATCCAAAATTTAGTGGCCAATTAATCCAATTTAATGCAAATTTGTAATTAAGTCCAAAATAAGATAATGTTCCAAAACCTAGGGTAAAATCATAATTAAGCAATAAAAACATGGATCAAACATGGATTTTAGCAATTAAAATAATCAATAAAATGGTGCTTATCAACTCCCCCACACTTAACCTTGAGCGTCTCGCGAAACTACTAAATAAGTATCCCTTAGGTTTTCTAAAGCATAATTAGAAGCAAATGAAAAGAAATTACCTAAGGTTGTCAATTCTCATAAATCTAAGCTCTATGGATTAGTATCTTGTCCTTAAATCAATAACTTAGCCTTTTCATCCATCATGAGTCATTGAGATGAATTTAAATCACTAAGCCTTTCAAGGGAAGTTTTGGTGGCTCTCTCATTAAGTTCTGTTTTAATGTTTCTGCTCCACGGCAGATTCCTTCCAATTCTCTGATTTCTCAAAAACATTTCGTCCAAATGGCTGAGCAGTAGGTTGAAATCCAGTTTTCAGCTTGATATGCAGTCTAGTTCAGCTCTGCACAGATTATTTTCAGGTTTGTTTTTCAGCACTGCCTGATGAAATTTCAGCACTTAAATTCAACTACCCTACTGCTTATCAAATTTCTGATGGCTGGCTGGTAGATAGACTTGTTCTTAATCCTTGTTAGCAGCCCTTGAAAACTCCATTTCAGTTGAAAGTTGGCACAAAACTGCTGCCATGTTCGAGATTTTTCAGCTACAAAATTTCTTTTCCTTCTTCAGATCAGCCTTCTTCCCAATTCTGTTTAAATGGCAGGAGACCTCCCTTGCAATCAATTGGCACTTTTCTCACTTTGGCACAAAACTCTGTTTTTCTTTTTTTTTTCTTCTAATTGGCACAGATTTTTTTTTCTTCTTTCATTTCAGCCCTTTTGCTCCTCAACTTAGCACAAACTTACATAGATCTTCAAAGTATAATAACCAAATGCAGATTTCCACTTGCTTCCCTCCTCTTGCTCATTTTTGGTATCAAACTCAACTCCTTTGGCAAAAAATTTTTTTTTTTTCCGAATTGAAGTGCCTCCTTGATACCAAATCTTTCCAAAAAGCTAGTCACTCCCCCACACTTAAATCTTTGTCCGTCTCGGGCAAAATCGCATTAGAAACATTTTAAACAACAAGTCCAAAGAAAAGTAAGGGTAAGCGTAGGAGATAAGCAAAGAAAAAGAGAATAAACATGATTATTGCTAAAAATTGATGTGGAAAGGAAAATAAATGGATTAGTCTCTATAGATGTGATCCAATCATTGAAATATGATTTTGAAAGAACCTAAGCAAGTTCTAGAGTTTAATAACATGTGTGTCACAAATATAAGGCTAAGTCTCACTAGGTGTAAATGATTCATCTCAACTCCTCAATCAAGCATCTAAAGCAAAGTAGTACTCAAGCATCCAAGATTTCATCCATTAGCTCAAACCTTAAGTCTTAACAACTAAATTTAATTTATTTTCCAAAAGACTCTAAAATGCTATGGAATAACCTAGAGGGATACTTTTATTTCTACTCATGCAAGAGAAAGTGACAAAGGAAAAGACATGGTATTTACAATGTCTATTTATTCAATTTACTCTAGAAAACATAAAAGTGAGAAATGCGATAAAAGAAAATGCAAGAAAAAAATACACTCCCCTTTATTCGGGTGGACGGAGTCGATCCAGAAGAAGCCTCCATCGTGGTAGTGGAGGTGTCTGGGTGGCTGGGAGAATTAGGACTCCCCCACACTTGAACTTCACAAAAAATTCCTCTGGTGGCCTAAGGCGATTCAGGTTTAAAATCCACTGAAGGAATGGAGTTCTTCGAATTAAAGCAAAATCATCTCCTCCTTCTTTATGCCTTTCAGAAGTCCTTCCAGGAGGCTGAAGTCTGTTCAGTTGGAGCACCCACTCCTGAAGTCTTCTGGACCCTGCAAAACAATGTAATACCTCTCTCAAGTGTACAGGGTCAGAAAGAAATGATATAAATTCAGTCTCTGCATTAAATGAATCCAAAACTGCATCATATTCAATTAAATCAATTTCTGGTATTTCAATGAAATTTTCAAAATTATTTCCTACCAAATTTGCATCCATATACTCATCACAAATAAAGAAATCAATTTCTGGCTCATCAATAGAAATATCACAATCATTTCCTATCAAGAATGTATTAAGCAATGTGTCACAGCCAATCAAATCAATATCAGATATCTCCAAAAGTTTTTCACATTCAACCTCAGCATATGATATAGCAAGAGACTCATCAAAATAAATAACATCCATTTCAGGCACTTCTAAAAAATTTTCACTATCCATATCCACAAAAGATGTATTAAGTGATTCATCATAAAAAACAACATCAATTATGGGTGCCTCTAAAATTATTTCACCACCCATATCTACAAGAGATGTATCAAGTAATGCATGATGATCAAGGAAATCAATATTTGATACCTTTATTGGATTTTCACAAACAATCTCTACACAAGGTATATCAATAAATTCATCAGAGTCAATAGAATCATCCCTAGGTACCTCACTAAATTTTTCTGAAGAAGGAGGAGAAATACTTACCTGAGCGTGCTGGAGAATACCTGAAGGTTCTATAATAGTAGATGTATCTGTGGTCTCCTCCTGGTCAAGTTCATGCTCCTCTTCAGCCTCAGGCTCTGGTGGACAATAAACTGGTGATCCTTGGGTGCTTGCTTCCACCATGCAAGTCCCTACACTTTCTGGTTCATCATCTAAATCTTGTGGTGGTCCCTGGGGCTTAGTGCAATCCCCTACACCTATGGAATCATCTCCTCTGCATGCTTCTCCTGTAATATCTGCAACAACAGTATCAGAAAAATTAGGACCATCAATAATGCTATCATCAGAAAATAAAAGTCTAGAATGGTCCTGTGGAGCTTCAGTTTCTTCTTCTGGAGCTGAAAAATTTGAAAATAAATTTTGAGTAGGAATCTCCGGAGGGATGCATGCTGTAGGTGCCCAATATTTGATGTATTCTTCTTCTTCTTCTTCTAAAATTGCAAGATTACTTGAAGAAGGGCTCGGCCATGCACTAGGGTCACCTTGAACTGATATAAAACCAACTCCGGGGCTCTCAGAATCAAAAGCAGCTTGAGAAGCTAATTGTTCTGATATTTGGGCTTTTATCTGATTCAATTTATCTTGTATGTTTTGAAACCGTTGTTGTTGTTGTTCTTGTTGTTGTTGGATTTGTTGGCACATCTCCATCATCCTTTGGTGTAGAGCCTCATCCCAATCAGGATCATCAAAACCTCCTTGGTTAGTGTGGAACCCCTGTTGGTCTTGAAATGGAAAATAGGGCTGCTGAAGTCCAGGAGGAGGCTGTGCATGCTGAAATGGAAACTGTTGGGGCTGCTCAAATGGATGAAATGACTGATTAAATTGCTGAATATTTGGTTCACAAGTTGGTGGAGATGGCTGAAAACTGTAGCCCTGAAAATCTTGAATCTGAGGTTGAAATTGTGGTGGTGAACACTGAAATTGAGTGGGCTGAAAATTCTGGTTGCAAGGGTCAAATTGCTGTGGAAATTGTAATGGTTGCTGGAAATTCAAATTATCTGAAAACCCTTGCTGAATTCCTTGAAAAAATGATTGATCTTGTTGATAAGGTAGCTGAAAGTTAGGCTGAAATTGCTGAATTTGGGGCTGAAAACTTTGCAATAGTGGTTGCCCATTCTGAAAATTCTGGAAAATTGGTTGAATTGGCTGAAAATCCGGTTGAAATTGTTGTGGTGGCTGCAAAAACTGATTTGGTTGCTGGAAATTAGAATAGGGCTGTTGTAATTCTTGCTGGGTCTGCTGAAAGTGTGGACACGGCTGCTGATAAGTGGATGAAAACATTTTGAACATGCAGCCCTGTCACAAAACAATCAAGAAAAATGGCAGCAACCGTATATAAAAGATAAAGCAATCAGAACAAAATCAATAGATAGAATTATCAAGCACCACTACATTCCCCGGCAACGGCGCCAAATTTGATAACCGTATTTTTGTCGCGTTACGGTTTCAAATACAATTTAAGTACCGAATTCCTCTAAACTAATGTAGCATAGAGTAACTCGGGTCGTCTCCCAACGAATGTAGTTAATGCATGATAATTCTAATGGTTAAATCTTATTGCTTTTGGGTTTTTGGATATGAAACTGGGGTTTGATTTGAACATTAATACTACGAACAGAAATAGAAAAACAAATATGAAATCTAGTTCTAATTAAGAAAAGACAAGACAGGTAATGGAATCTAAATTAACTAGACTACGATTGCAATAAAGAAAGCACAACTTGAAATAAAACATTAAGAAATTAAACACAAAGCAAACTACAACATTGAAGAAATCTAATCTAACCTAACTTAATTTGCATGTAAATGATGACATGAAATTTAAAGCTATGGAAAGAACAACACAAAGCAAAAATTAAACTATTAAGAATCATCGCAATCGAAGTTAACAGATCTAAGAAGTATTTAATCAAACACAAGTTAGGCATGATTGAATTTGATTCAAGGACGTGCCAATTGCTACAGGAAAGTTCTATCGAATACCAACATCCAACAAACTATCTATCACAGCCATTCAAACACAATTAAAGTCAAGCAACAACAACAATTAAAGGAAGAACTTCTGGAAATTGGATAGACTGTAAGAATTTGAATTGCTGTGGAGGATTGTTGCTGGCTGCCGGAAGGAATTTGCTGAAGACGAGGCTGCGGCTCGGAATGAAATCTGTTGGCCGGAAATTGAAAAGTTGCTGGAGTTGAAGTGAAGGAGAACTGTGCCGAAGAAAAAAAAACTGCGATGCTGGAAATCTACTGGAATTGGAAAACTGTGAGAACTTGGACGAATTGCTGCAAAGAAAAATAGAAACAAGAAATGCAGTAGAAATTTGATCGCCGGCTTCGGGTGAAGGATGGATGATCGTTTTCTCTCCGAACCCCGAAAGAGAAAGCTGCGGTGGAGAAGGATGGCTGCGACGGCTACGTTCGGCTGAAGCTCGAAACCCCCAAAGCCTAGCTGTGGTCGCCGGTGATGAGAATGGAAGAAAGACTGTGAAGGAAGGCGGATGGAGTCGACTAGAGCTCGGAACCCCCAAAGCCCTAGCTTCGTCCGGTGGCGTGCGGTGAAGGAAGATGGATGGCGTCTCTCCGAACCCCGAAAGAGAACCTTTTCTCTCTTCTCTCCGAACCCCGAAAGAGAAGAGGTGGACGTGGATCGTTGAGACGAGAACCCCTCGTCTCGGTTGATCGGAGCTCCGGCCGACTAGGGTTCGGAACCCCCTTGCCCTAGCCTTGCGGCGACGATGAAGAAAGAAGGAGGAGAAGGATCGCCGCTGGCCTGCGTGTGGAGTCGATGAAGTGCCCTAGCTCTGCGTGTGTCCCTTTTGTTTGGCTGCGCGTGGATTCAGTTGGCCCAGCCAACTTCAGCGGTTCGGTCAGCCAATTTGATTCAGCCTTTTGGTTCAGCCAGTACATCCAGCTCAGTCCAGTTCCAGCCAAGCTCCAGCTCTGGTCCAGTCAAGCCAAGCAGCTAGGTTTGGTCAACCTTGGGTTGAATCAGTTTCAGCAAATGGGTTCAATTTCAGATTCGGCCCTGGTTCAGTCAGCTTCAGCCCTGAGTTCAATCCAGCTTGGGTTCAATCAGCACTTGGTTCAGTCAAACAGCTCAGCCAAGCCAGCTTCAGTTGGTTCAGCCAACCCAATATTTAATCCATTAGCAACGGACGGCTGAGATCGATTTGGCTTCATCCAACGGTCAGATCTTTTCAGATCTGAACCAAACTTCACAGATCCCAAACAATGGTTCTGATCTACCTGTCCCCAGCTCGAATTAATCAGATCAGTGGCGGATGGTCCAGATCTAGCTGATCTTTGAATGGAGGGTCCAGAACATCTTGAGCTCGATCCAACGGTCAGATGACTTCTGATTTTGCTGAAATTTTCAGATCTTAATCTATGGTCATGATTGACTCTATCTTGAACTCGGATCGACCAGAAGTTGACCGATGGCTCAAATCTAGCCGTTCTCTGGAATGGACGGCTCCTATTAATCCGATGCTTGATCCTTTTGATCTGGATCCAATGCTGACTCAAGTCTGACCCGATTTGATCTAGGTCCATGATCAATTGAAGCCTACAAAATGATATTTAAATTTAGTGCCAAAAATATCCCAAATATACAAAGATTAGAATTAAAAGCCAAAATGAAGGGAATACATGAAACCTAATAAAATTGCAAACTTAAGCATATAAAATATGGATCAAACATGGATTTAAGAGCCTAAAATAATCAACAAAAATGGTGGTTATCAACTCCCCCACACTTATTCTTGGGCGTCTCGCACAAGTAAATAAAACTAAAAGAAAATAACATATCTCCCAAACATTACATCCCCTATCAATACCTTAAGAAATAATAAAAGAAAGTTACTTAGGATCATCAAGTCTCAAGCATCCATGTATTTATGGTTCCAAATCTCACATAAGTCAAAAGCATGGTAATTTCATCAACTTGAATAAACTAAGCATGACAAAAACCTCACAAGATAGATATATACACTGATGCTCACAAAATAACAAATACGGAAGTGGAGTTCTCTCAAAACATTCATGACATTGCACTACCATATGCTTGCTTATCTTCTACTTCTCCACTACTATAGCATAAGTACACAAATCAAGAGGGTTTTTCAATGAATAATAATGAAACCAAGTGCTACAAGAAATAAGAATGGTAGATAACAAAGAAGATCATAGAGAGCATGAAAGAAGATAAAAGAGAAGATGAGAGCATTGAGGTAATTAACATGATGTATAGAATCAAACAATAGTCCAAAGTAAATAACTCAATCAAACCTCCAACACTCAAAATTCTCCTTTCACATTCTCAATGCACTACACATCAACCATTTACAACATCTCTCAAAGTGCATGTAGAGATTACAACATAACTCTTGAATTTCTCTAAACAATAATATCAAAAGAGTACACATCAAGAAAATATTCCTTTTTGTTCATCACTAATTCAACTCGAATGCTTGAGGTTTTTTTTTTTCACATAGAGAGATTTTTTTTTTATTCTTTTTTTCTTTTTTTTATATCTCTCTTTCTTTTTTTTCACATAGAGAGATTTCCCTTTTTTTTTGTTTTTTTCACACCAGCATTCGTCCATATACACTTGTCTCCCCCCCACACTTAAAACTTGACCGTCTCGGGCAATGTAGTAAAGCATGATAACATCTAAAACTCACAATAATAGAGGCTGATAATAGAGAAATAAAAATGTAACTCATCATGCAATCACCTTATGCTCTCATCGCATGCTCAAGGGAAGAATAAACTAATAAAGATATGGCAGTGAAAGTGTAATGACAATGAAAAGATCTGATAAAGTAGAGACAATGAAATATGAAAGTAATAGGTGAAATGCCCAGTAGTGACAATAACAAAGGAGAGGGAAAACTAAAAGTTCAACAAGAAAGGTTGCCTCTATCATATTCATGTAAGCTTATGTTAATGTAATTTCAAAAAGAATCAAAGCAAGTTCTAGAGTGTCAAGTATCACAAATGCTATCACACATAAGAGGATTAAGGATAGACATGGCAATATCCTCACTAGGTGATCAATAAAATGTCATGCTTAAAATGCCTATGTTAATGATAGGCCCAAATATACTAATTAATTTGTCACGAAATGTATGGGCTCATCAAATTTAAATATTTATAAATGAAAGCTGGAAACTCTTTTACAATCAAAAGTATGAAAATGTAATATAGGGGCCACAGGTCGTATTTTTCTCGGGGACTAGTTGTTGTGTTTGATTCGTGCTTGCATTTATGTGTCGTTTGTATTTTCGGGTTTCGAATGTGAATTGGATTTGGTTTCAAATAGGAATGGAAATACGATGAAAATAAAGCAACTTAGCTAATAAGCCCAACAAAATGATGGCAATAAACAATTCACCCAATGAAAAATTTAATCACCTAAGGCACTCAACCGAATTTAGAAAATAACCCTGATCAGTAATGCAAGGCAAATTGCTACAAATATGAACAAAAGCAGTGCAGAGAAGTTTCATCAGCAAACAAGCTCAAAAGCAATTCATGCTAGCATTTCCTACTTGATATAAACATGCAAGAGGTAAAGTCTAATGTGTCAAGAGGAACTGAAGATTTCAGAAGCTATTCACTAGCAATTCTAATTGCGAAATCAATTAGCTCAGCTTGGAACGTTAAACTTCCATTGAAGTGATACACAATTCTGAAGAGAGAAATTTAGAAATAGAATGTGCAGAATTTCATATGCAGAACAAGCACAGAACAAGCCAAATTCGAATGCAAAATCCAAGGTTCAAATGAGATTCGGAAAAGCTAAGTTCCCTTGATTCGAATTTCAGAAACATAGAACTGATACAGTGCAAGCTAGAGCTGAACTGCTGAGTTAAATGGAGACTTATCAGCAGCTAGCCGAAGCTTAACTGCAGGAGTTGAATTAAAAGCTAAACAAACTCAAATCAACTCCATTTGCTAACTAAATGTTAACTTAAATTTCAGGCAGCCAAATTGGACATCAACTGAATTCGCAAGAGACTGAAAAATCAGAAACAAACATGGCACGTAGGAAGGCAAGAACTCTGCACAGAATGGAAATACAGCAGCAGTTTTGGTGCTAAATCACTCAACACAACTAAAGACAAGTTCTTGAATCTAATATTCAGAATGGATGAGCTTATAATTGCAGAGGTGAAGCTAACAAGTTCAGACACAGCTAACTGAAAAACAGATTCAGAAACGCTGAAGAAAATTTGCAGAAAACAGAATCTGAATGCAGACATTCATAATCAAGCAATTTCAGATCAGTTCTGAACAAATCGAATGCAGAAACAGCAATCAAACTCAGACCTAAAGTGCAAAATGAAACGTTTTAGAAAGGATCTCAAGGAACTAATGTTTACTATCACATAAATCATGACCCTGTCGACCCATACTTTCCAAAATAAAAAAACTGCAGAATTTAGGTGTGATATGCACCAGCTGATCTTAAATTCAGAAATAAAACCGACTAGCCAATAAACGCGAATCTAATACACTAACACACTAATTGTGATCTTCAATGGCAGGAATTAAACTAAACATAAACTGAATGGGAAACAAGTTGAGGAATGCAGAAACTAACAGAAATCTGCAGAAACAGGGATGATACGGGCTGCACAACTGATACGCAAGTAGAAAACATAGAACAAATTGAAATTAGAAACGATTATCCACTAAACAAGCTTCCTAATTACTTAACTGACTGGATTAAACCCTAATTACAGTAGAAACAATTCAGGAAAGTAAACTAAAGCAACTGATACGAAAATTCAGTAATGGAAAAACTGCAGAAATAAAGTTACAGCTAATACAATGAAATTGCAATAGAAATCTACTCCTCAATGCTTCCCTAGCTCAAGATTTCTTTGTTCGTCACGCAAAGGCTGGCCTCGAACCCCTAAGCACAGCAAATCGATTGGAGAACAGCTCAGTTGGTCGAATCTGCTCAAACTGCATCAACTAGGAAATTTCCAATCCGAAAACTTCGATCTCAGTTGTTGAGCTGCGATGGTGATTTGGATGAGAACTGAGCTCACTTGAGAACCCCTACAAGTGGCTCAGGTGGTCAGAAGTGGGTTGTAGCTGAGATTAAAGCTCCCGGACCACAAAGAGTGCTGAAACCCTCAAACAAACTCTGTCCGGATGAAATCTGAGCTGAATTCTCCACCCTAGCTATCTCCAATGATCCAAACCTTGATCTTGATGAAGAATCGAGGGGTCGCGCCCCTTGAATTGAAGAAAAAGCTGAAGAAAATGCAAAGAACGGAAAAGACTACTGTAGCGGCAAGGAAACGCGACCAGGAGAAGCTGCTGCGGGTGTTTGATTAAATAGCTATCAATGGACGGCCCAGATCGATCGGATGAAATCCAACGGCTGATCTTCATCTGATTGGAGCCAAACTTTTATGATGATGATCTGGGGTCAGGATCTGCCTTGTGGTAACTCGGATCCTCCAGTTGTGCAACGGATGGTCCAGATCAACTCTATCTATGAATGGACGCTCTAGAGCCCTCCTTGCTTGATCCAACGGTTGATTTAGCTCTGATTGGGATGAAACCTTTAGATCTTGATCATAGAGCTTGATCAACCCTAACCCTAGCTCGGATTGCTTCAGATCGTCCCGGATGGCTCAGATCTAGCCGCTCTTGAATCGGACGGCCCGGATTAATCGTAGGCTTGATAATTCGATCCGGTTCACATCCGACTCAGGTTTGACCCAGTATGCCCTAAGTCCTTGAACCTTTGGTGCCTACAAAAATAAATCCAAAATTTAGTGGCCAATTAATCCAATTTAATGCAAATTTGCAATTAAGTCCAAAATAAGATAAAGTTCCAAAACCTAGGGTAAAATCATAATTAAGCAATAAAAACATGGATCAAACATGGATTTTAGCAATTAAAATAATCAATAAAATGGTGCTTATCAACTCCCCCACACTTAACCTTGAGCGTCTCGCGAAACTACTAAATAAGTATCCCTTAGGTTTTCTAAAGCATAATTAGAAGCAAATGAAAAGAAATTACCTAAGGTTGTCAATTCTCATAAATCTAAGCTCTATGGATTAGTATCTTGTCCTTAAATCAACAACTTAGCCTTTTCATCCATCATGAGTCATTGAGATGAATTTAAATCACTAAGCCTTTCAAGGGAAGTTTTGGTGGCTCTCTCATTAACTTCTAAGTTGATGATGGAAATGGAGCTCACTCTTACACATATGCTTCTTGCACTACCATAGGCTTGCTTATTATCTACTCTCCACCATTATTCATGATTAGGATCAACAACTATAAAAACAAAGGAAAACATGAAAAATGGTGAGAAATGAAATAAAGACTAAGAAAATAGAAAATTTTGATGGAGTGGAAGACTTGGTTGTTTAAAAATGTTTCCAATGTGCCTTGCCCTTCTTATCAGTCCTCTAGTGATATCAAAAGCATGGTGGAGTAAATCTTGAGTAAATTCCTTTGACTTGGATGAAAAATAACTCCATTTGATCTCAATGTGCCAAGTTTCAATTTTTGTGTCAACCTTGCTTCTTTCACTCTTTTCTCAGATTTTTTTCTTTCTTTCTTTCTCTCTAGTGAATTCAGAATGTAATGGAGCAAAGAATTTGATTTGGATGTGAGAAACTTCACTTGATTTCATGGTGCCAAAGTTCAATGGTGTGCCACTTGGTTCTTCTTCTCTTCTTTTTTTTTCTTTCTTTCTTTCTATTTTTGTTCACCACTGATTCCCTGATGTTATTTCAACTCCTCCTTGTTCATTTTTTCCTGAAATCTCATTTGGACATTTCGGACCAGTTAGTATCAGAAGTTGACACATCAAATGCAATTAGTAAGTCACTCTTGATACTATTCTTCTCAAATTTGCACACTTCCATCACTTTTTTTTTTCTGTTTTAATGTTTCTGCTCCACGGCAGATTCCTTCCAATTCTCTGATTTCTCAAAAACATTTCGTGCAAATGGCTGAGCAGTAGGTTGAAATCCAGTTTTCAGCTTGATATGCAGTCTAGTTCAGCTCTGCACAGATTATTTTCAGGTTTGTTTTTCAGCACTGCCTGATGAAATTTCAGCACTTAAATTCAACTACCCTACTGCTTATCAAATTTCTGATGGCTGGCTGGTAGATAGACTTGTTCTTAATCCTTGTTAGCAGCCCTTGAAAACTCCATTTCAGTTGAAAGTTGGCACAAAACTGCTGCCATGTTCGAGATTTTTCAGCTACAAAATTTCTTTTCCTTCTTCAGATCAGCCTTCTTCCCAATTCTGTTTAAATGGCAGGAGACCTCCCTTGCAATCAATTGGCACTTTTCTCACTTTGGCACAAAACTCTCTTTTTCTTTTTTTTTCTTCTAATTGGCACAGATTTTTTTTTCTTCTTTCATTTCAGCCCTTTTGCTCCTCAACTTAGCACAAACTTGCATAGATCTTCAAAGTATAATAACCAAATGCAGATTTCCACTTGCTTCCCTCCTCTTGCTCATTTTTGGTATCAAACTCAACTCCTTGGCAAAAAAAATTTTTTTTTTCCGAATTGAAGTGCCTCCTTGATACCAAATCTTTCCAAAAAGCTAGTCACTCCCCCACACTTAAATCTTTGTCCGTCTCGGGCAAAATAGCATTAGAAACATTTTAAACAACAAGTCCAAAGAAAAGTAAGGGTAAGCGTAGGAGATAAGCAAAGAAAAAGAGAATAAACATGATTATTGCTAAAAATTGATGTGGAAAGGAAAATAAATGGATTAGTCTCTATAGATGTGATCCAATCATTGAAATATGATTTTGAAAGAACCTAAGCAAGTTCTAGAGTTTAATAACATGTGTGTCACAAATATAAGGCTAAGTCTCACTAGGTGTAAATGATTCATCTCAACTCCTCAATCAAGCATCTAAAGCAAAGTAGTACTCAAGCATCCAAGATTTCATCCATTAGCTCAAACCTTAAGTCTTAACAACTAAATTTAATTTATTTTCCAAAAGACTCTAAAATGCTATGGAATAACCTAGAGGGATACTTTTATTTCTACTCATGCAAAAGAAAGTGACAAAGGAAAAGACATGGTATTTACAATGTCTATTTATTCAATTTACTCTAGAAAACATAAAAGTGAGAAATGCGATAAAAGAAAATGCAAGAAAAAAATACACTCCCCTTTATTCGGGTGGACGGAGTCGATCCAGAAGAAGCCTCCATCGTGGTAGTGGAGGTGTCTGAGTGGCTGGGAGAATTAGGACTCCCCCACACTTGAACTTCACAAAAAATTCCTCTGGTGGCCTAAGGCGATTCAGGTTTAAAATCCACTGAAGGAATGGAGTTCTTCGAATTAAAGCAAAATCATCTCCTCCTTCTTTATGCCTTTCAGAAGTCCTTCCAGGAGACTGAAGTCTGTTCAGTTGGAGCACCCACTCCTGAAGTCTTCTGGACCCTGCAAAACAATGTAATACCTCTCTCAAGTGTACAGGGTCAGAAAGAAATGATATAAATTCAGTCTCTGCATTAAATGAATCCAAAACTGCATCATATTCAATTAAATCAATTTCTGGTATTTCAATGAAATTTTCAAAATTATTTCCTACCAAATTTGCATCCATATACTCATCACAAATAAAGAAATCAATTTCTAGCTCATCAATAGAAATATCACAATCATTTCCTATCAAGAATGTATCAAGCAATGTGTCACAGCCAATCAAATCAATATCAGATATCTCCAAAAGTTTTTCACATTCAACCTCAGCATATGATATAGCAAGAGACTCATCAAAATAAATAACATCCATTTCAGGCACTTCTAAAAAATTTTCACTATCCATATCCACAAAAAATGTATTAAGTGATTCATCATAAAAAACAACATCAATTATGGGTGCCTCTAAAATTATTTCACCACCCATATCTACAAGAGATGTATCAAGTAATGCATGATGATCAAGGAAATCAATATTTGGTACCTCTATTGGATTTTCACAAACAATCTCTACACAAGGTATATCAATAAATTCATCAGAGTCAATAGAATCATCCCTAGGTACCTCACTAAATTTTTCTGAAGAAGGAGGAGAAATACTTACCTGAGCGTGCTGGAGAATACCTGAAGGTTCTATAATAGTAGATGTATCTGTGGTCTCCTCCTGGTCAAGTTCATGCTCCTCTTCAGCCTCAGGCTCTGGTGGACAATAAACTGGTGATCCTTTGGTGCTTGCTTCCACCATGCAAGTCCCTACACTTTCTGGTTCATCATCTAAATCTTGTGGTGGTCCCTGGGGCTTAGTGCAATCCCCTACACCTATGGAATCATCTCCTCTGCATGCTTCTCCTGTAATATCTGCAACAACAGTATCAGAAAAATTAGGACCATCAATAATGCTATCATCAGAAAATAAAAGTCTAGAATGGTCCTGTGGAGCTTCAGTTTCTTCTTCTGGAGCTGAAAAATTTGAAAATGAATTTTGAGTAGGAATCTCCGGAGGGATGCATGCTGTAGGTGCCCAATATTTGATGTATTCTTCTTCTTCTTCTTCTAAAATTGCAAGATTACTTGAAGAAGGGCTCGGCCATGCACTAGGGTCACCTTGAACTGATATAAAACCAACTCCGGGGCTCTCAGAATCAAAAGCAGCTTGAGAAGCTAATTGTTCTGATATTTGGGCTTTTATCTGATTCAATTTATCTTGTATGTTTTGAAACCGTTGTTGTTGTTGTTCTTGTTGTTGTTAGATTTGTTGGCACATCTCCATCATCCTTTGGTGTAGAGCCTCATCCCAATCAGGATCATCAAAACCTCCTTGGTTAGTGTGGAACCCCTGTTGGTCTTGAAATGGAAAATAGGGCTGCTGAAGTCCAGGAGGAGGCTGTGCATGCTGAAATGGAAACTGTTGGGGCTGCTCAAATGGATGAAATGACTGATTAAATTGCTGAATATTTGGTTCACAAGTTGGTGGAGATGGCTGAAAACTGTAGCCCTGAAAATCTTGAATCTGAGGTTGAAATTGTGGTGGTGAACACTGAAATTGAGTGGGCTGAAAATTCTGGTTGCAAGGGTCAAATTGCTGTGGAAATTGTAATGGTTGCTGGAAATTCAAATTATCTGAAAACCCTTGCTGAATTCCTTGAAAAAATGATTGATCTTGTTGATAAGGTAGCTGAAAGTTAGGCTGAAATTGCTGAATTTGGGGCTGAAAACTTTGCAATAGTGGTTGCCCATTCTGAAAATTCTGGAAAATTGGTTGAATTGGCTGAAAATCCAGTTGAAATTGTTGTGGTGGCTACAAAAACTGATTTGGTTGCTGGAAATTAGAATAGGGCTGTTGGAATTCTTGCTGGGTCTGCTGAAAGTGTGGACACGGCTGCTGATAAGTGGATGAAAACATTTTGAACATGCAGCCCTGTCACAAAACAATCAAGAAAAATGACAACAACCGTATATAAAAGATAAAGCAATCAGAACAAAATCAATAGATAGAATTATCAAGCACCACTACATTCCCCGGCAACGTCGCCAAATTTGATAACCGTATTTTTGTCGCGTTACGGTTTCAAATACAATTTAAGTACTGAATTCCTCTAAACTAATGTAGCATAGAGTAACTCGGGTCGTCTCCCAACGAATGTAGTTAATGCATGATAATTCTAATGGTTAAATCTTATTGCTTTTGGGTTTTTGGATATGAAACTGGGGTTTGATTTGAACATTAAAACAATGAACAGAAATAGAAAAACAAATATGAAATCTAGTTCTAATTAAGAAAAGACAAGACAGGTAATGGAATCTAAATTAACTAGACTACGATTGCAATAAAGAAAGCACAACTTGAAATAAAGCATTAAGAAATTAAACACAAAGCAAACTACAACATTGAAGAAATCTAATCTAACCTAACTTAATTTGCATGTAAATGATGACATGAAATTTAAAGCTATGGAAAGAACAACACAAAGCAAAAATTAAACTATTAAGAATCATCGCAATCGAAATTAACAGATCTAAGAAGTATTTAATCAAACACAAGTTAGGCATGATTGAATTTGATTCAAGGACGTGCCAATTGCTACAGGAAAGTTCTATCGAATACCAACATCCAACAAACTATCTATCACAGCCATTCAAACACAATTAAAGTCAAGCAACAACAACAATTAAAGGAAGAACTTCTGGAAATTGGATAGACTGTAAGAATTTGAATTGCTGTGGAGGATTGTTGCTGGCTGCCGGAAGGAATTTGCTGAAGACGAGGCTGCGGCTCGGAATGAAATCTGTTGGCCGGAAATTGAAAAGTTGCTGGAGTTGAAGTGAAGGAGAACTGTGCCGAAGAAAAAAAAACTGCGATGCTGGAAATCTACTGGAATTGGAAAACTGTGAGAACTTGGACGAATTGCTGTAAAGAAAAACAGAAACAAGAAATGCAGTAGAAATTTGATCGCCGGCTTCGGGTGAAGGATGGATGATCGTTTTCTCTCCGAACCCCGAAAGAGAAAGCTGCGGTGGAGAAGGATGGCTGCGACGGCTACGTTCGGCTGAAGCTCGAAACCCCCAAAGCCTAGCTGTGGTCGCCGGTGATGAGAATGGAAGAAAGACTGTGAAGGAAGGCGGATGGAGTCGACTAGAGCTCGGAACCCCCAAAGCCCTAGCTTCGTCTGGTGGCGTGCGGTGAAGGAAGATGGATGGCGTCTCTCCGAACCCCGAAAGAGAACCTTTTCTCTCTTCTCTCCGAACCCCGAAAGAGAAGAGGTGGACGTGGATCGTTGAGACGAGAACCCCTCGTCTCGGTTGATCGGAGCTCCGGCCGACTAGGGTTCGGAACCCCCTTGCCCTAGCCTTGCGGCGACGATGAAGAAAGAAGGAGGAGAAGGATCGCCGCTGGCCTGCGTGTGGAGTCGATGAAGTGCCCTAGCTCTGCGTGTGCCCCTTTTGTTTGGCTGCGCGTGGATTCAGTTGGCCCAGCCAACTTCAGCGGTTCGATCAGCCAATTTGATTCAGCCTTTTGGTTCAGCCAGTACATCCAGCTCAGTCCAGTTCCAGCCAAGCTCCAGCTCTGGTCCAGTCAAGCCAAGCAGCTAGGTTTGGTCAGCCTTGGGTTGAATCAGCTTCAGCAAATGGGTTCAATTTCAGATTCGGCCCTGGTTCAGTCAGCTTCAGCCCTGAGTTCAATCAGCACTTGGTTCAGTCAAACAGCTCAGCCAAGCCAGCTTCAGTTGGTTCAGCCAACCCAATATTTAATCCATTAGCAACGGACGGCTGAGATCGATTTGGCTTCATCCAACGGTCAGATCTTTTCAAATCTGAAGCAAACTTCACAGATCCCAAACAATGGTTCTGATCTACCTGTCCCCAGCTCGGATTAATCAGATCAGTGGCGGATGGTCCAGATCTAGCTGATCTTTGAATGGAGGGTCCAGAACATCTTGAGCTCGATCCAACGGTCAGATGACTTCTGATTTTGTTGAAATTTTCAGATCTTAATCTATGGTCATGATTGACTCTATCTTGAACTCGGATCGACCAGAAGTTGACCGATGGCTCAAATCTAGCCGTTCTCTGGAATGAACGGCTCCTATTAATCCGATGCTTGATCCTTTTGATCTGGATCCAATGCTGACTCAAGTCTGACCCGATTTGATCTAGGTCCATGATCAATTGAAGCCTACAAAATGATATTCAAATTTAGTGCCAAAAATATCCCAAATATACAAAGATTAGAATTAAAAGCCAAAATGAAGGGAATACATGAAACCTAATAAAATTGTAAACTTAAGCATATAAAATATGGATCAAACATGGATTTAAGAGCCTAAAATAATCAACAAAAATGGTGGTTATCAAGCGGCCTTAGAACGATTTACTTCTGGTTCCAAAAATCTTGACATGATTCTTGGAAAACAGAAGTCCGTTCTAAATCAATCCGGACTTGGCTACAGAACCAAATCCCGACAAAGATCGTATTTTGCTGTACTGAATCAGTCCAGAAGTAAAGTTCAGGCATGGGTACCTAAACTATGCCTGAACAAACCAACTGGATCAAATCAATATTGGATCCCCAAGGACAAGATTCACATCTTGCCTAATCATTATCGTGGCTATAGTCCAGGGGGAGCCAAATTGAAAACTATCTTTATTGTTAAATAGAATTATATTCTTGCAATTTGCCTGATTGATTGTTTATTTAAATTTATGCAATTTACCATGCTTAGACTTAGGTTAGTATAAGGACAGAACAAACTTAACTGAAACTTGAAAACATAGTATTGGGTGGAGGTGAGATGATAGTACGCTAGGGAAACCAATTCTAATAAGATCAAGTTCACTTGGTCTCTTTAGACTGGTGAAACTAGCCGAAGCTACCGATCCAAAATTTTAAAATTAATTTTAAAAATGAAATTTCATTAAACGGCTTTGTCAAGGAAAGGGTTGATGATCCAATAAGGCTGCGGCCAAAGAAGGCCTAGTGCCTCGCCAAGACCTGGAAGCCAATTTTTGAATTTCAAATTCAAATTACTTTTTGTTAAATTCAAATCTAACACAAACTTTCAGTTAAGTATAGATTCGAACCTTCTCTTTCAAAATAAACTTAACTGTTTTTCAAAATTAATGCAAAGCTTTCAAAATAAACTTAACTATTTTTCAAAATTAATGCAAAGCTTTCAAAATAAACTAACTTTTTCAAAATAATTTTATTATCAAAACCTGTCTCACAAAACCTATAAGGCTAACGTGATTGAAAACCCTAGATTTGGGTGAGACAGTAGGATTAAGACTCAATTGGAAATTCTTTGATGCCTATATTATGAGTCAATCATGTAGTTAAGATCACAAGTCAAACCATGGTCAACATGGTCAAACTAAAGGTAAACCTGGTCAAACCATAGTCAACATAGTCAAACTATGGTCAACATAGTCAAACCATATCAAAGCAGTCAACCATGGTCAAACCAATTAAACCATGGTCAAACGATGACAAGACACAAAACTTGTCTCATTGCTACAGTCCCGGGCGCCCGTGACTCCTCGGGCGCCCCTACCCCACCTTTTCTTACTCCCTAGGCAAAAAGCTGACTTTGCTTTTGACCAGGGCGCCCGCAACTACGCGGGCGCCCCCATCTCTCTCAATGCAGCAAAAGCTGCAAACACACCCTGTTGAGGGCGCCCCCAACCAGTCAAAATACTGCCTTTGGCAGAAAACACTGACCGGGGCGCCCGGAAGATCCCGGGCGCCCCCGTTGATGTGCCTATATAAGGCACCCGAATTCCCCTTCTCTTCCCACACCAAAATCAACTCCCTTCTTCACTTCTTTCCCTCCAAGGAGATCTTGCAAGTCTTCATCCTCAACCATGCCTCCCCGAGCCGCCCGGTATAATTTTCACTTTTATTGCATTTTAATTTTTTTTTTTGCAATATCATCATGCTTCTTTTAATTTCCTTAACTTAGAAGACACCGACCAACCCCGGCCAACCCCGGTGCCGAACCAAGTCCTGACCCTAGGTTCCCTACCCTAGAGTTATGTAACAAGTTTGCACAAACCATTTACAAGCCTATTAAAACAAGCTATCTTAATAGGCACTTCTTTACCCAATCATGCCCCGTAGCCATGAATGTTATCAACTTCTATCAATTAGATAATCTTGTCTTTTGCACCCATACCATTAATGAATCTTTATGTGCAGAGTTCTACAATAATATAATTCGACAAGATAATCTAATGTTTCACACTACTGTCCAAGGAATACCTCTGTCTATCACCCCTACTTTGTTGAACCGATTCCTTGGACTGCGACCCTCTCAGTCCACATTTTGCTGCTATCCACCTAGGAATCCTCCATTTGATCCTCCCTATTCTCACATTACCTTAGACACCATCCACTCCTATTTCTATAGGGAAGGACTCCCTGCGAACAGACGATTCCAAGCCGTTGAACTTCAGGCACAGGACTATGCCCTGTACAGAGTCCTGGTCCGCTGTATTTTACCCCTCTCCACTAGAGATCTCGGTACCATGCGACCTTTTCATGCTTTCCTTTTGTATGCCCTAGTCCATCACCTTGACATAGACATTGGCCTACACATGTTTCATACTATCCTACATGCGTCCAATGTCACGACCCAGGGACGAGTGCGCACTCCATTCTGCCACATCATCACCTCTTTCCTTCATCACCACAGTCGTGACATAACCGTAGGTGAAATACCTGCTATGACCGACTTTGACGAAATAGGATTTAGGAATTTTTTGTTAGCGGGTCTAGAGGTATCGGCCACCGGGGTTCTGAGTTGGAGACGACAGCAGGCCGGGGCTCCGATCGGTTCAGACGAGGAGGTTGAGATCGACGTTGGGGATCTGGCAGCAGCAGCCCGAGCGCACATCGACGAGCCCGCTCCACCGACACTCTACGAGAGAGTGACACATTTAGAGACATAGGTTCAGAGTCTCCGAGAGGAGGTCGAGGCCTATCACATCGAGCAGATGGACGCTCGTAGGGCCGACCGAGAAGTGGCTGATGCTTGATACATCGAGCAGAGGGACGCTCGAAGGGCCGATCGAGAAGTGGCTGATGCTCGATACATCGAGATGATGGCACGATTCGATTCATGGCACCCCGGTCCCTCGTCTTAGATCTGATTGCATTGTACTAGTAGCTATCTGACTGCCCCTACCTAGTAGGGTTGACTTATGTTTTGACCTGTATGACTGTTATGTTTTTCTCTGTTGACCTGTGGAATTAAGTACTTATTTCATTTGACTATCTAAGCAGTTAGGGTTGTGTTCTGTAGAATAGAATAACTCTGCCTGTAATTTTTTCTGCTTTAGTTGATTTACAAATCAGTTTCTAAAAGAATTTGAAAAACTGTTTCACTTAATTTCAAAATCAGTTTTTTTACTTAGTTTTATTTCAAAACTTCCCCCTTTCAAACTAGGGTCTTTTTCGCAAATGGACTTAGCCTAGGCCCTAACCCTAGAACTGCATGCACCTATAGATTTAGAAGCCAGCATCTCACAAGCACCTTAGGATACTTTTGATTGATAACCTAGAAAGGGTTGAGATGCTTAGGTCTTTGCCTTAATTCAAGATGCTTTAAGTCAGTGCATCTGCAGTAATTGGGGCACTAAATACAACTTTTACAGCAATCAAGTTAAGTGTCAAGTTTAGAAAATCTAACTTGAACAGAAACACTTAACTTGACTAACCCTAGCCAAAGCTACTGTTTATAACAGTTAGTGAGTAACTAATTGGGTTAGACAGGTCCCTACAAGAAAAAATCAACTGCTTTGGTTCAAGTCTTATCATGAATTGGTTCAGTACAGCAAAATCATGTAAATATTTTTATGAAACTTAGTTCAGTGATGAAGTTTAATTTCTGCTGTATTTATCGGTTTTTTGATATATGGCAAAGGGGGAGAGATAGAAAAAGAGAGAGTTTAGTTAAAATTTTCTTAAAATTTTCTATCCCAAAATTTTTTTTCAAAAACTCTCCTTTATTCAAAAAGTACCAAGTTCTAAAAATTTTCTAAGCTTTTCAAAAATTTCTAAGTACTTAAGTTTTCTTTTTCAAAATTTTCTAAGTTTTTTACTTAAGCTTTTCAAAAATAATTAAGCTTCTCAAGAATTCACTAAAGTTTTTTAAAAAGTTTTCAAAAGCTTTTTCAAAATTTTCGTACTTAAGCTTTTCGAAAATAATTTCTAAAAGTACTTAAGCTTCTAAAGAATTTACTAAAAGTTTTTACTTAATGTTTTCAAAACTTTTGAGTACTTTAAACTTAAGAAGTATTTTTCTAAGTACTTAAAGCTGTTCAAAACTTTACTAAGTACTTAAGCTTTTCTTACTAAGTACTTAAATTAATGTTTGCAAAACTTTTTGAGTACTTTAAACTTAAGGCTTCAAATTGTTTTTACTCTAAACTCATTTAAACTTAAAAGATTTCCAAAGTACCTGAACTTAAGTTTTCAAAGTACAAAATCATTCTAAGTAATGTTTTTCTTAACCCCACGAATTTTTGAAAAATCTAGGGGGAGATTCTCTCTAGGGGGAGGGAACAAAATTTAACTTTTTCATGGTTTGATTAAACTTAACTTTTTGAACTAGGGTTGTCATAAATCAAAAAGGGAGAGATTGTTGGTGCTGGAAGCACCCAAGTCAAACCTGTGTTTTGATAATGGCAACAGGGTTCAAAAGTTAAGTCTTACTTGTTTTCTAACAAGTCACTCTAGTGTGCAAGAAAATCCCTAGCGAAGGACTGCTAGGCACTGGCGAAGGAATGCCAGAGTAAAAGCCCTAGCGAAGGACTGCTAGGCACTGGCGAAGGAATGTCAGAGTAAAAGCCCTAGCGAAGGACTGCTAGGCACTGGAGAGGGAATGCCAGGTCGCAAAGCCCTAGCGAAGGAATGCTAGGCACCGGGCGAAGGACAGCTCGGCATCCAAGCCCTGGCAAAGGACCACCAGGAAAAAGTCCAACCAGAGGAACGGTTGGCATCAGATAAATTCTCCCGAGAGGAGTAGGTGAGGATGCGTTCCCCGTCGAGGGAACAGTAGGCGTCGGTTCGACCTAGGGCTCCATTTTGGAGACCCAAAGTCAGAACCAAGACAGCTAAGGCTGTATAAACTAACCACTTAATGTTTTGTTGTGTTTTGGACTAACCCTGGATGCAGGACCGAAGGAACGAGTGTCTGCAGCTCAGAGAGCCTCAAAGGAGTGAGGTAACAGCTGACCAGGGCGCCCAGAGTGTCCCGGGCGCCCCCAAGGTGAACACAAAACACACAAACAAGAAGCGCGCGTCGACAGTATAACCTGCGGGCGCCCCCGCTGCTCCCAGGCGCCCCCAGCGTCCCGGGCGCCCCCAGTGCCAGCTACCGAAGCACACCCTCGCGAAGCCAAGAAGATGGAGTTTTGACCCGGTCAATGCGGGCGCCCCGGTCAAAACTGATCCCGAAGGTAAAGGGATCAGATGTTGACCGAGCATTGTGCGGATCAACTGCCACGTGGGGGGGCGCCCCCAACGTCCCGGGGGGCCCCCAGGCCCTATATAAAGGGCCCTCGACCCCAAGCTTCAGAACAACTTCCAATCAACGCTTCTACGCTCTTCTGCTCTCGCGCTTCGCCCCGGAATCCTTCCAACTCGAGCCGACGACGTCCTGCTGCTCCGAAAAAGTCGATCTACCTCGGACGTCGGTAAAAGAGCTATTTAAGTTTACTGTACTGAATTCTGTAATAATCTTTTGTAAACTATTTGCGCCTCATATAGAATTGCCCAAAGTAAACGGTCAACGACGTGGGCCTTGGAGTAGGAGTCGACCCAGGCTCCGAACCAAGTAAAATCGACCGTGTCTCTGTGAGAGATTGTTTTAATTAATTTCTGCTGCGTACTTGCTCTAAGTGTTTCCGAAAAACGATTTCCGATATTCACCCCCCCTCTATCGGTTTTCTCGATCCAACATATAGGACTTACAACAAGCTTAGATGTGTCTAAAATTTGATCAAATATCAGGCACCAGTTCACTAATCTTTTGATATAAAAACATTGTAGGATAAAAGATCAATTATTCATGGCAGCCAACTCTTCATCAGCAACTTCTTTCGGTATTCGAAGACGCATGAATGATGAACAAGGTGAAACCTCCCATATATTATGTTATTGTGGATTGAGAGCTCCTCTTTGGACATCATGGAAAGAAACTAATCCAGGAAGACGATTTTTTTCATGTCCAAATTTTAGAGTGAATTTTCTTTATTTATAAAATTGTTTCAAAATCAATTGTATAATTATTGGTTTTTTATTAATAATATTTGATATTCAGGAAAAGGGATGTGGCTTTTTCTTGTGGCATGACTCAGAATTTTCAGAGAGAGCTAAGATAATTATTAATGATCTAAAGAGGGAAAACAAAAAATTACAGATGAAGATTAGTGATTTGAAGAAATCTAATAGTTATGAGAGTGCAGGTGATTGCAATGATCTTTTAGAGGATGTGAACAACTCTGTTACTATGAAGTTCAGTGATGAAATATGTTCACTGAATAGGAAGTTTAAACTTGTTATCACTGTAGTTGTATTTACTTGGATTGTGATGATTTTGCTGTGGTTGATGTAAGCATCTAACTATTTATGTAATGAAAGAACTTTCTAACTTTTTAATGTATCTTATCAGTGGTTTATGTAATGAAAGAACAGTTTAGTTTCCAGTTTCAATGTTCTATCTTATCAGTGGTTTATTGTTATTGTAGTAAAGGAGAAAGGATGTTATTGTTATTGTATCTTTCCAGTTTCAATGTTATATCTTATCAGTTTCAATGTTGCTATGTTGTATCTTATCAGCAATGTTGATCATAGAAATTTAATCCGTCTGCTTGGATGTTCTAGCAAAGGCCAAGATTTTCTTCTTGTCTATGAGTACATGGCAAATAGCAGCCTTGACAAGTTTATATTTGGTAATCTCTTAAACTATCCTGATGAATGCTCACACCCTAATGGCTAAAGTGCCGCTAACGCCCTGATGGCTAAATAGTAATGAATTAGACAGTAATGGAGCATCTATTTCTCGCATTAAAATAAGGGTGAAAAAAAATCTGAGCACAACTTAATCAAACTATTGTCATCTCAAGACATCTGCAGAAACAAAAAGAGATGGGATTGTTGATCTCAAAAGCTAAAACGTAATTCACAGGCACTCAAATTCACAGCAACTCAAACATACACAACATTCACAGCATATCCTATCTCACAGTCACAGAATTCACAGCGACTCAAACATACAAAAGCAATCAAACATACAAAACCGATCAAACATTCAAAGTGACTAATCTAGACAAACAAGAATCGAGCACATTTCAACTTGAGGGAGACATGGCTGGGATGCAGAAACTATTGTCAGATCTCAAAAGCTAAAACGTAATTCACAGCGACTCAAATTAACAGCAACTCAAACATACACAACATTCACAGCATATCCTATCTCACAGTCACAGAATTCACAGCGACTCAAACATACATAAGCGATCAAACATTCAAAGTGACTAATCTAGACAAACAAGAATCGAGCACATTTCAACTTGAGGTAGACATGGCTGGAAGATCAGATTTTCCAGAGGGATTGTTGATTGTTGATTATTGATTGTAGGAGTGTTAAATACTAAAAATTTAGGGACCTGAATGCAAAGCTCCTAAACTTAAGGGCCTACGTAGAATATGCCAAAACCAGAGGGGCAAATTGCAAAACAGACCAGCCATTAATAATTTCCTTTCTCCTTCCCAAATTTTCGGCCGAATCTTAAATGCCCGATTTCTCTGCCAAAACAGTGTTTCCTTCCCTCTCCTGCGCGAACCCTAGCGCAGTGAAAGCGCCGATTCTCCCCCTTCCTCTAGCGGCGGGCACCCTTTTCTTCTCCGCAAGCCCTAGCGCCGGGTCTTCTTCTTCCACTCCTCTCACGCGAGAGTCTCCTCTTCGACTTGTCACGCACGAGCGTGGGAAAGAGCTAGGGCACGCGAGCTACTGCCGACCAACCCGCTCCAAGGAGGTATGTGATTTGGGTATCAGATCTGGTGGAACTTCTACCTGATTTCTTGAGTGATCGACATTTCTATTTGTGATCTGTTCTTGCGGGTTGGATCTGGGTGGTGTTCTTGAGGCTTAATTGTTGTTTTCTTCCGACCGTGGGTTGATGTCTGATCTTGTGATTAGTTCTCTGGTTGATTCCTGCCGTGATCAGTGTTGATGCAAATTAGGTCTCTGTTTTGGGTTTTCGTTTGGTTGTATGCTACGGGCAGTCAGGGAATTGGATGCTATTTTGCATGATTTCAGTTATGGTGAATGATTAGGGCCTTGGATTAATTTCGACTGCCTGCGGATGTAATTAGAGTTGTTTGGTATGGATCTGAGTCTTTGATCTCGGAATGAACTCTGGTGTTGTTCTTGCGTTTCAGTGTGTTGAGATCTTGAGTTCGGTTGTGGTTGATCGAGAGGGGTGATGGTTCAGACTCTGTGTTAGGGTCGGCTGGCATTTGTTGATCGATTTCGGGTTGATCTCTGTGTTTCTGTTCTTAACCGTGAGTATCATTTGGAGGGTGAGTTATATTGTGAAAGAATTGGGATTTAAGGCGTTGGATTAATTGGGATTTATCCTTAATGAAGGCTAATTTTAATTGGATTTAGGATTAGCCTAAGAGTGCGGGTTAGGATTACCGTGGACCTTACCTAGTGTTTGGTTAGTTAACCCGGATATATATTGGTATCTAGTCAAACTATTATTGGTATAAATAGTTAAAATCATGTATTGTGATACAGGTCATTGACGCGGCTATTTGGATTACACTTGCGGCGGATATTATTCAGACAGAAGTTCTTTACGCTTACGGTCTACTACATCGAAGGCGGGTATCTCTGACTCTTCTTTTAGAATTGTCACAGATATATATATACTTGATAGACTTGTTTAGCAATAGAGTAATAGAGTGTGGCATGACTCTTATATTTGTTTTGCTGATATTGTTGTGCCACCACTGACATGTGATACCTATACCTTTAGGACTTAGGTTATGGTGCATTATCCACGATCCTTGCATATCATGTTGATATAGGTGGACTAGATAGTGGATACTATTTGACCAGTGTTATGCATCACCGTGCACTGTGCATCACTGTCGAGCAGGGGCACCTTTTGGGTGAGCTAGGTCGACAGTCATACTGACCTACCCATACGGCCACTCATGGGTTAGTGGTTGACGGAGTATGGGTAGTGTGCCCTGTGCTGCTTCGCTCGTGCACTCATGGGTTAGTGAATCGGAGCGTGATAGCAGGCAGATGTCCCTCCTTGAGTTGTCCAGATACCAGGAGATGAGAGGGAGAGTTCTCTCCCCCATTTATATATATGGGGTAGGGGTAACACTCAGACAGAGATGTCCTCCACAGATGGCCTTAGGCTGATGGATTACCTCGCTAGGATAGGTCATGGAGTAGGGGTGTTACACCGGCAGCATCCCGTCTACTCGCTCGCTCAGGAGTAGTGATGGCAGAGTATGGACGGCAGTCACAGCCCTACGTCGGAGGGTGGCCTCCGTTCAGCTTCCTCCCGTACATAGGTGACGATGTCTGACCGACGGCAGGGATGACCATGTCATTGCACTTTGTGTATTCGTTTATTTTGCCCTTACTTGTGCTTATGTTTACTTGATGCTGCATTATGATTGACATGCACTTACAGGAGACTCTTATGTCTGGTCTTGACGACTCTGCGACAGTGGTATGGTAGTTCTTATTGTTCTTATGCAGTTGTTCTTATTACTGCCCATACATGTTTATTTCGGTAATCTATTACCCTGTTGCTATTCTAGAATATCTGGTATATATATGAAGAGATATTCGCTGAGTTCTATAACTCATCCCGCAGCTCCTTGTTTTTTTTTTCAGGATGATTGACTGGAGCGTGCCCGACAGCCTGTCCCAGTTCGCGTACTCGTCGAGATGTTTTCGGATTTCTCGTCTATTTCTGTTGGTAGTATTGTCTATGTTTTTCTTCCATTGTCGTGTTGGTGTTGGGTTTTAGTCATACTATACGGCAGTATAGTTGTATTTTTGTGAGACCCTTATGCTTTGTGTTTTGTCGTAAGTCGGACCGGTCCGCAGTCAGGTATGGTTACCTAGTTTTATTTCATATTCTATCTTGATTTGAGGCCTGATGTCATTTAAACTGCGTGGGCGTGATTTTATTTGGTGTATGTATGTGTTATTGTCCGCCGGACAGGGGACGTGCTGTCCGATTTTCTATTGGATCAGCGGCTCCTGAGGTCTCGGGGCGTGACAATTTATTTGGTATCAGAGCCAAGTTTGTCGAGATACCTTGTGGTCCTGTGGGTGTTTTTGTTTTCGGATTTTGTGTCGGAGTCGTTTTCTCGATAAACGCGATTGGGACATGGTGGCGATGGGACAGCTCCAGGCGACACGAGGTATATGATGTGTTTCAGTTACCTCTTTTGTATCTATTGTATAGTGCAGTGTTAGACATGGTGGTTTCAATTGTATAACGGAGAATGTTGATTCTCTGATAGTGCCGACTGATGAGTCGAGGACTTGGGTCGAATCAGACGACAACCTATTGTTGGTTGTATGTCTTAGTTGACTTTATCAGCTATGAGATCAACTCACTTTAGCTCATGGAGCTTCAGTTATCGATAGATATCCTAGATGACATGGTCTGTTGTGATACAACAGTGATAATATTTGTTGTTTATTATCTGGTTGATAGAGGATAGAGATATCCTATTTTCATGAGACTTTTGATCTTAGATTTATTATGCTTGGATAGATAGCCAAAAAGTACAGTCATATGTGGCTGGTACCGATTCGGAAAGGTGTTGAGCTAGTTGTTTGCCACTTACGGGTTACTGTTTGTACTTCTGGTGAATCAAGGAAGTACCTACATACGTATGATTTGTGTTGAGGCGAATCACTTACGAGGTTAGACTACCTTTGGGTGGAAGGTGTTGAGGAAACCGTCAAGGAACCAAGAATCACTTCGTGATTATGTTGAAATACCTTTGAGACATAGCGTGTCTCTATGTCATGGAGTTGGAACTCAGAGGTTTCTGAACCTTGAGTGGAGATCCGGAGTATATTGGGTTACGAGAAGACGCTTGGTCAACTCGTCTTACGCTATCCTAGTTTATGAGGTTTCATGACTCATAAACAGGTCTTACGTGTAAGATATTCTCGAAAGCACATCGAGAAGCAGGATTCGCTGGGTTGTAATGGAATGAGTGTTAGTAGCGTGACACCGGTGAAATTTGTCTGTAATTGGTGGACGGTCTTCGAGGGGTAGACCGTTGGTTGTCATGTGAAAGTGGTTACGAGTTGACCTCCAAACTAGTCCATGTGGTGGTTCATTGGCATTAGAGACGATTAGGTTACAGCGTCTCCTCGTTTCAGGGCTAGAGGTTTTAGCACGTGGACGTTAGGGTTTCCTTATTGCCACTGGGCCGTATTGATGACAGTGGTAGCCTTAGCTCTCGGACGATTCCGTAGTTCGAGAATGTTTGGATGCATGTCCGAAGGAGTGCTCTAGTGTTTTCTATGGTTTGAAAATTTTCTGACCTATTTACGGAGGAACTTCCTTGATTGCCCCATTTATGAGGCAAGTGAGGTTCACCGTTCTTGGTTTGTGTTATTTTGCAGGTAATACCGAAGATACAGAGACTTGAGGCGTTTTCGTTGGTGGACCGATATGGGGAAGATATCGCGGATGTTATGGTTAGGTATTTGCTATGTCAGTAGATGAAGATTGAACCTTAGAGACCCGCTGGGCTATATTAGACGATTCCCATTTATGGTTTGGAATGGGAACGGATTTACTTAGGACTCAGGGAGGGTTTGAAGTGAATTGGGTGATCGTTCCAATTTGCGCAGTTCCCTGGGTTTTGTTGGCTATGACCGATGCTTGGTTGAGACTTCTCTAGCATTTCATCAGCCCTTACACGCCTGACCAGGAAAGGCGTGAAGTTTGTATGGACTGAAGCCTGCGAGACCAACTTTCAGGAGCTGAAACGGCGGTTGGTATCTGCGCCTGTCCTAGTATGGCATTCTGGGGAGAATGGTTTCACTCTGTATACTGATGCATCTCTCCTGGGACTGGGCGCGGTACTCATGCAGTTGAACAGGTGGTTGTTTATGCTTCACGACAGCTGAAGGAGTATGAGAGGAACTACCCCGTTCACAACTTAGAGGTGGCCGTTATTATTTGCGCGTTGAAGATCTGGAGGCATCATCTGTATGGGGTCACCTTCGAGATCTTCACAGACCACATGAGCCTTCAGTATCTGTTCACTCAGCGAGAGCTGAATCTCTGACAGAGGAGGTGGATGGAGCTTCTGAAGGATTACGACTGCACCATTAGCTACAATCCTGGGAAAGCTAATGTAGTTTCTGACGCCCTCAGTTAGAAGTCGAGAGCTGTTTTGGCATGCCACAGAGTGATGGTCACATATTTGATTCAGAGTTTATCTGAGTTGGGGTTAGAGGAGCAGTCTCGGACAGAGAGAGGACTGCTAGTGACTTTGATGGCTCAGTCGGAGATCTGGACGAAGATCAGAGAGGCTCAGGCCAGTGACCAGCATATTCAGTTTCTGGGCAGCCATACGATTTCAGGAGAGCAGTCGGATTTCACCCGTGATAAGAAGGGTGTTTTGTACTTCCGAGGGAGGTTGTATGTACCAGAGGCACACCCTGTCTTTGAGGAGTTGCTGCAGGAGGTTCACCGATCACGTTTTGCTATTCATCCGGGTAGCACTCGGATGTATCGTGATTTGAGAGGTTCCTATTGGTGGAACGACATAAAGAGGAACGTAGCGGACTTTGTTGCTAGATGTCTCGTCTGTCAGCAGGTTAAGGTAGAGCACGAGAGACCTGCTGGACTCCTCCAGAGGATCGCCATTCCCGAGTGGAAGTGGGAGCACATCATCATGGACTTCGTTGTGGGTTTGCTGAGGACTAGGAGAGGTCATGAGGTGATTTGGGTAGTCGTGGACCGACTAACCAAATCTGTTCACTTTTAGCTATCTGAAGGACAGATTCTCGTGATAGATTGACAGAGATGTATTGCCGGGAGATAGTCAGATTGCACGGAGTTCCTTTGAGTATTATCTCGGATAGAGATCCGCGCTGTACATCTCGATTTTTGTAGAGTTTACAGAGGGCTATAGGCACAGAGCTCCGTCTCAGCACAGCTTTTCATTTCCCAGACAGACAGACGGACAGTCAGAGAGTACTATCCAGACGTTGGAGGACTTACTGCGCTCGTGAGTGATGGACTTTCGGGGCGGTTAGGAGGACCATTTGTACTTGGTGGAGTTCGCCTACAACAATAACTTTCATTCGGCGATATAGATGACATCATTGAGTTGTTGTACGGTAGGGCGTGTAGGATACCCACCATCTGGGATGAGGTCAGTGAGACTCAGCTGCTGAGACCCCAGTGAGTTCAGCACGAGGCAGAGTTAGTACGGACTGTCGGACGGAGATTATTATTAGTAGCGCAGGATCGCCAGAAAAGTTGTGCTGACCGGAGGCGTAGACTCATAGAGTTTGCTGGGGGTGATCATGTTTTCCTGCGAGTTTCACCCACGAAAGGGGGTGGAACATTTTGGTCTCAGAGGTGAGATAGCTCCACGGTATATTGGTCTGTTCCAAATTCCGGAACGGATTGGAGATGTAGCTTATCGCCTAGCACTTTCACCGTCTTGGATCGGCGTCCATGACGTGTTGCATGTATCCATGTTGAGAGGTTATGTGCCAGATCCCACACACATCTTATCCGAGGTGCATGTTCCGCTCCAGACCTGACGCTACTTATGAGGAGGTACCTATACGGATCTTGGGATTTCGGGAGCGTCAGCTACGGAACAAGACGATCCGGCTGGTCAGAGTTGGATGGCAGCACCACTCGGATGCAGAGGCGATTTGGGAGTTCGAGGACACTATCCGAGCTCGATACCCCCATTTGTTTGACTGAGGTACTACTGTTATTCATTGCAGTACTCGTATTTCATACATACAGTGGTTACCATTTACTATGAGTAATAACGGAATTTGGGGACCAAATTCTTATTAGTGGGGGAGAATGTTAAATACTGAAAATTTAGGGACCTGAATGCAAAGCTCCTAAACTTAAGGGCCTACGTAGAATATGCCAAAACCAGAGGGGCAAATTGCAAAACAGACCAGCCATTAATAATTTCCTTTCTCCTTCCCAAATTTTCGGCCGAATCTTAAATGCCCGATTTCTCTGCCAAAACAGCGTTTCCTTCCCTCTCCTGCGCGAACCCTAGCGCAGGAAAGCGCCGATTCTCCCCCTTCCTCTAGCGGCGGGCACCCTTTTCTTCTCCGCAAGCCCTAGCGCCGGGTCTTCTTCTTCCACTCCTCTCACGCGAGAGTCTCCTCTTCGACTTGTCACGCACGAGCGTGGGAAAGAGCTAGGGCACGCGAGCTACTGCCGACCAACCCGCTCCAAGGAGGTATGTGATTTGGGTATCAGATCTGGTGGAACTTCTACCTGATTTCTTGAGTGATCGACATTTCTATTTGTGATCTGTTCTTGCGCGTTGGATCTGGGTGGTGTTCTTGAGGCTTAATTGTTGTTTTCTTCCGACCGTGGGTTGATGTCTGATCTTGTGATTAGTTCTCTGGTTGATTCCTGCCGTGATCAGTGTTGATGCAAATTAGGTTTCTGTTTTGGGTTTTCGTTTGGTTGTATGCTACGGGCAGTCAGGGAATTGGATGCTATTTTGCATGATTTCAGTTATGGTGAATGATTAGGGCCTTGGATTAATTTCGACTGCCTGCGGATGTAATTAGAGTTGTTTGGTATGGATCTGAGTCTTTGATCTCGGAATGAACTCTGGTGTTGTTGTTCTTGCGTTTCAGTGTGTTGAGATCTTGAGTTCGGTTGTGGTTGATCGAGAGGGGTGATGGTTCAGACTCTGTGTTAGGGTCGGCTGGCATTTGTTGATCGATTTCGGGTTGATCTCTGTGTTTCTGTTCTTAACCGTGAGTATCATTTGGAGGGTGAGTTATATTGTGAAAGAATTGGGATTTAAGGCGTTGGATTAATTGGGATTAATCCTTAATGAAGGCTAATTTTAATTGGATTTAGGATTAGCCTAAGAGTGCGGGTTAGGATTACCGTGGACCTTACCTAGTGTTTGGTTAGTTAACCCGGATATATCTTGGTATCTAGTCAAACTATTATTGGTATAAATAGTTAAAATCATGTATTGTGATACAGGTCATTGACGCGGCTATTTGGATTACACTTGCGGCGGATATTATTCAGACAGAAGTTCTTTACGCTTACGGTCTACTACATCGGAGGCGGGTATCTCTGACTCTTCTTTTAGAATTGTCACAGATATATATATACTTGATAGACTTGTTTAGCAATAGAGTAATAGAGTGTGGCATGACTCTTATATTTGTTTTGCTGATATTGTTGTGCCACCACTGACATGTGATACCTATACCTTTAGGACTTAGGTTATGGTGCATTATCCACGATCCTTACATATCATGTTGATATAGGTGGACTAGATAGTGGATACTATTTGACCAGTGTTATGCATCACCGTGCACTGTGCATCACTGTCGAGCAGGGGCCCCTTTTGGGTGAGCTAGGTCGACAGTCATACTGACCTACCCATACGGCCACTCATGGGTTAGTGGTTGACGGAGTATGGGTAGTGTGCTCTGTGCTGCTTCGCTCGTGCACTCATGGGTTAGTGAATCGGAGCGTGATAGCAGGCAGATGTCCCTCCTTGAGTTGTCCAGATACCAGGAGATGAGAGGGAGAGTTCTCTCCCCCATTTATATATATGGGGTAGGGGTAACACTCAGACAGAGATGTCCTCCACAGATGGCCTTAGGCTGATGGATTACCTCGCTAGGATAGGCCATGGAGTAGGGGTGTTACACCGGCAGCATCCCGTCTACTCGATCGCTCAGGAGTAGTGATGGCAGAGTATGGACGGCAGTCACAGCCCTACGTCGGAGGGTGGCCTCCGTTCAGCTTCCTCCCGTACATAGGTGACGATGTCTGACCGACGGCAGGGGTGACCATGTCATTGCACTTTGTGTATTCGTTTATTTTGCCCTTACTTGTGCTTATGTTTACTTGATGCTGCATTATGATTGACATGCACTTACAGGAGACTCTTATGTCTGGTCTTGACGACTCTGCGACAGTGGTATGGTAGTTCTTATTGTTCTTATGCAGTTGTTCTTATTACTGCCCATACATGTTTATTTCGGTAATCTATTACCCTGTTGCTATTCTAGAATATCTGGTATATATATGAAGAGATATTCGCTGAGTTCTATAACTCATCCCGCAGCTCCTTGTTTTTTTTTCAGGATGATTGATTGGAGCGTGCCCGACAGCCTATCCCAGTTCGCGTACTCGTCGAGATGTTTTCGGATTTCTCGTCTATTTCTGTTGGTAGTACTGTCTATGTTTTTCTTCCGTTGTCGTGTTGGTGTTGGGTTTTAGTCATACTATACGGCAGTATAGTTGTATTTTTGTGAGACCCTTATGCTTTGTGTTTTGTCGTAAGTCGGACCGGTCCGCAGTCAGGTATGGTTACCTAGTTTTATTTCATATTCTGTCTTGATTTGAGGCCTGAGGTCATTTAAACTACGTGGGCGTGATTTTATTTGGTGTATGTATGTGTTATTGTCCGCCGGACAGGGGACGTGCTGTCCGATTTTCTATTGGATCAGCGGCTCCTGAGGTCTCGGGGCGTGACAATTTATTTAGCTCACTTGGTACCAGGATTCATAAACTTTAGTACTTAGCCTAGAGGTCTAGAGTTCGAATCCTGGGGAAGGCAAAAATCCACTGGCCTGGGGTGGGAAGTACTTGTGAGTAACGACCGCCCAAGAGGTCGCCAAAGGGGCCGCCAAATGGGATTTGGCCGCCCAAGGGGCCGAGGCTCGCCTAGAGGGGCCGCCAAATGAGAGATTTGGCCGCCCAAAGGGCCGAGGGGCCGGGTCGTTACAATAAAAGCTCGGCCCCTTTGGCGGCCAAATCTCATTTGGCGGCCCCTTTGGCGACCCTTGCCGTGTCGTTACTCACTAGGACTTCCCACCCCTGGCCAGTGGAATTTTTGCCTTCCTCAGGATTCGAACTCTAGACCTCCAGGCTAAGTACTAGAGTTTATGAATCCTGATACCAATTGAGCTGTAGCTCAATTGGTATCAGGATTCATAAACTCTAGTACTTAGCCTGGAGGTCTAGAGTTCGAATCCTGAGGAAGGCAAAAATTCACTGGCCAGGGGTGGGAAGTCCTAGTGAGTAACGGCACGGCCAAGGGTCTCCAAAGGGGCCGCCAAATGAGATTTGGCCGCCAAAGGGGCCGAGGGTCACCTAGAGGGGCCGCCAAATGAGAGATTTGGCCGCCCAAGGGGCCGAGGGGCTGGGTCGTTACAATTGGCACTCATATCGTTATCAAATGACCCTATATCATTGATCCTAATCCAGCAGGACTATCAATTTCTAAGTCCCAATATTTGGCAAACTTTTTTATAGCATTTGGCTTCAAAAATTACAAGCTTTAAACCAAAGATCGGGACCTAATAGCACAAGTCTTGCTGTAAAAAATAACACTTCTGAGAATTGAGAGAGATATCACCTAAATCTGCATATCAGAATCATGGTGTGTTGTGAAAAACAGGATCAAGTCGAGGGTGCCAGAGAAATGTGACTGAGAAATATATTAATCTATTGCAAAACCAATCCAGAAAGCCTTAACAAAACCATCTATTATATAATAGCAGATCACTCGTTTCTTGAATCAGAAACCAGAGGACTAGTTTCTTGAAAGGACACGGAGATAAGAGGTTAAAGAAAGCCTGAATAATTTCTCCATATATCCATTATTTGGAAATGTGCTCTAAATTTTTATCGGCTTTTTTAGAAAGATATGATCCATTATTTGGAATCCTATTAGTATCACATATACTGCATCCCAGTAACCAGAGAAATATAATAATTATGTAGTTCTGGCAACTTACCGAGGCTTTGGTTTCCTTGTTACCCGAATATAAGGCATATTCAATCTATCCATTCTGCAATGCCTGTAAGCATTTTATCAATCTTGTCAGCAGTTATAACCTTTTCTGTAGAAGATGAAAAGCTTGATTGGCAAGATAATCAGCAGCTGAGTTAGCCTCTCTGAGCACATGCGAAAGCCAAGTCTGTTGTTGGCTCATCAGGTTTCTGATTTTTATAATCAAATTGTGGTATTTCCAAGGAAATGAAGGGGATAGCAGGAGTTTCACAGATACCAATGAGTCCGATTCTATCCAAATGGGGGAAAAACTATTACATAAGCATAATTCTAATCCCTTCAAAATAGCAGTTAGTTCAGCTTTCAGATTTGATGCTACACCAATTTGACCATATTTTGCTTGCATAATTTGACCTAGATAATTTCTGATGATAACACCATAAGAAGCAGAACCAGGTTACCTCTAGAACAACCATCTGTATTAACTTTGAAAATTCCGGCTTTGGGTGTCTCCATCGCACCAGTGATATCAGTGTAATAACTCTATTGTCAATCTGAATTCCCATTTGTTTTAATGACCTACTCTGTCCTTTCCACTGATTTCTCTTAATCAAGCCGGCTGACATAGCAAGTTGAATGTGAGAATAAACCTTCCATATTATCTTTTTAGCTGATGGTTTGAGACCTCGGTGCTTAGAGTCATTTCTGGAGCACCATAAATACCATAAAATCAGAACAGGGGTAGCCTCTTTAACATGTCCGTGTCCCGACCAGTCACTTCCTGATTTCCAGTTATCAAGAATTTGATAACTATCCACACCAAATAACTGAGCAAAATGAGCCCAAGCTTCTTTAGCAACCAATCCAGAGAAGAAGCAATGTTCCCATGATTCCACATCTTCACAGCATTGGCATTTTGAAACTAGGTCCACTCCTCTTTTTTGTAAAATGTCATCCAATGGTAGTCTTTTATTTAAAAATCGCCACATGAAAATTGATGTGCTTGGATATAGGAATTTGTTCCAGCATGCTCTCCAGATATCATCCGATTGTTGAACACTTCTGATTTGATTCCATGCAGTTTTCATTGTAAAAAAACCATTAAAAGAAGGCTTCCAAAAAATAGAATCCCGAGACTCTGGGAAGTTTCTTTTTAATAACGAAACATCCTTCAGATTGGGAACCGATACATCCAGAATTTCATCCACAATATCAGCTGGAACAGTAGTATACAATTTAGATAAGTCCCAGCCTTGGAAGTATATAAATTTAGAGACTTTGTAATTTGGGTTACCCACAATCGGACACCTCTGGTTTAAAGGCCCCTTGTCTAGCCAAGTGTCATACCAAAAGTTCAAATCACCCTTGCCTAGAATCCATCCGATATTTTGTTCAGCTAAGTATCTAACTTTTAATAGCCGGCGCCAGCAAGGAGAGGCCCTGCTGTTAACCGAAACTACAGCTGGGGGAGATGAACGGCAATACATTTTTAATAAAAAGCAAGCCCATGGAGTTTTTTGCTCACGGAATCTGAACCAAAGCTTCATCGCTGTGGCTGTGGCAATATCAGATAATTTTCTTATCCCTAAACCACCTTCCAACTTTGGTTTGCAGATGCTTGACCAGGCTAACCAATGGATTTTCCTTTTTGAGTTAGACATACCCCAAAAGAAATTAGCAAATAGCATTTCTATCTGATGCTGGATTGACATTGGAGGAAGAAGAACCTGCAAGATGTAAAATGGAATAGAAGTTAGCACACTTTGTATAAGTAATAATCGACCTCCATATGATAATCTTTGGATATTCCATCCCATTAGCCTTTTCCTGATTTTTTCTATTAAGAATTGGAAAAGAATAGCTTTTCTGTTTCCCGCAGCTATAGGAACTCCCAAGTAAATAATAGGATGGTGACCTTCTAAAAAACCAGTAATGGAAGTAATTGAGTTCTTTCTGGCAATTGAGATACTCCTGGCTGGGAAAAATAGGCTTTTGTTAGCGTTAATCTGTTGCCCCGAGCATGTTTCATATTTGTCTAAGAAGTATTTGATCTTCTTGACATTGTTTATTGAGCCATTCAATAAAATCATGATGTCATCAGCATAAGCCAAGTGAGATAATTTAATATTGCATCCAAGATTAAAATATAGCTGAGGAAATTTACCATACAAAGCATCTAGACCTCTGGATAAGAATTCAGCAGCTATAACAAAAAGAAATGGAGAGATAGGATCGCCCTGCCTTAATCCTCTTTTAGACTGGAAAAAACCTGATAAATGTCCGTTAATTTTAACAGAGAACCAGCAATCAGATATACACCATTTAATGAAACCAATAATGGTGGCTGAAAATCCAAAAGCTTCCATGACTTTGAAAAGAAAAGACCATTGAATTCTATCAAATGCTTTTGCCATGTCTAATTTCAGAATTAGGTTGCCACCCCTAACATGATAATTCAGTTTATGGTTAACCTCTTGTGCCAATAAAATATTATCTGATATCAATCTGCCAGGTACAAATCCACTCTGCGAGGGTGAGATAATCTTGTCCATAACTTTGCTTATTCTAGAGGCTAACAGCTTAGAGATAATCTTGTTTGAAACATTACATAGACTAATTGGCCTAAAGTCCTTCCATTGTTGAGGATTGTCCAGTTTGGGGATTAAGATTATTGTGGTGGCTGCCATTCCCTTTGGCATAGAGCTGCCATGGAAAAAATCTAAAACAGCCTCCAGCAAATCATCTTTGATAATCTCCCAACAGGTTCTATAAAACTGCGTTGAGAAGCCGTCTGGACCTGCCGAGCTGTCTAAAGACATATCCCAAATGGTTCTTTTTATTTCCTCCATATTCGGAAGTAATGAAAAATTAAGATTATCACTTGCATTTATCAAAGTTGGAATATGATCAAAATTAACTTCATTACAATTGTAGGACTCACCAGTTAGCATCTTCTCAAAATAGGCTGAGCTAGATGAATGAATGAGGTCCGGTTTGTCCAAGCAAACCCCTTCTTCCCATATTCGAAATATCCTATTAGCCATCCTTCTTTTTTTAACTAGTCCATGATAGAATTTGGTATTTCTTTCCCCTTCAGAAATCCATTTTATTGCGGCCTTTTGCTTCCAAAATATCTCTTCCATATGCAAAACATGAAAAAGCAGAGCCTGTTTATGAGCTTTCTCACTTTTATTTGATTCTGTGGGATCCTGATCATAAATTTTTTCAGCCACAGCGAAATTTTCTTCAGCTTTGATAATGTTATCATGTAGATTGCCAAAGACTTCCCAATTCCACCATTTCAAGTGTTCTTTCAGCCTTTTGAGCTTGCTCTGTAATTTCTTTAGACCTTTATCAGCAGTCGGAAGTCTCCAATTTAGAGTAACTGTTTGGAGAAAATTAGCATGACAAATCCACATGTTTTGAAAACGGAAGGAAGCAGCAGGCTTTGAAAATTTGGGAAAGGTAATAAGTAGAGGAGAATGATCTGAAGCCGCCCTACTTAGGTGTTCTACTCTCACTGAAAAATCAGAAATATCCCAAGAAGGAGATAGAAGAACTCTATCTAATCGTTTCCAGATTTTGTTATTCATCCAAGTGAATTTATCACCCACAAAACCTGCATCTATTAGTCCAGCTAACATAATAAACTCATTGAAATCATTAACTGGACCAAGTTTAGATAGAAAACCTTTAGAATGTTCACTCGAATTGGAAATAACATTAAAATCTCCCCCAATTAACCAGAACTCTGAATCAACTGGATTAATTTCTAATAATTTCTCCCAAAGAACAGCTCTTTCAGTTTGAGTACATTTAGCATACACAACAGTGATAATCATTTCAATAGGAAAAATATGTGAGCTAACTTTCATATGAAGGAATTGCTCATGATCTAACAATAGTTCACAATCAATATTAGCATCATATAGGAACCAAATTTTCCCAGAGCAATTTGAGATAGCATTGTCAAATCGCAATTTCCTAGTGATAGAGAGTACTTCAAAATTGATAAATGGCTCCAGAATACCCATAAAATTCAAATGATGGTTTTCTCTTAGAAAGAAGGCTCTACGAATGGATGCTTCATTACCAATACCTCTAATATTCCAAATAATACCAGCCATTAAATACATTTTGAGAAATTAGCATTTTGGATTTGCGATTTACTTCTGGTTGTTATCCGATCTGTACCAATTCCTGCTTTGGAGAAAGCCACTGCTTTGGGGAATGACTGTTTACCTGATTTCTTGTCTTTGATTTTTAGAGTAGCCAATTCTGCAAAATTAAAAGATGAAGATCTGCGAAGCTGACATGCCTCTTCATTATCAGAATCCTCTTCTTCTGTAAAAGTTTTAGAAGCTTCTTCAAATTTATTTCTTTCCTGCTCATCCCAGGGTTTATCATATTGATCTGATTGTGGAAGCCCTGTCATTTGTAGGTCATTTACAACTACATTTTCAGACCCCGAAACATGTTGATTAGGTTTGGCATTTTTGATGAAATCTGGTAATATATTAACCGACTCATCATCAAACTTCAGCAATTCCTCTTCCTGCTCTGTATTACTTATTACTGACAATTCATTATTTGGGACTTCAGCAGACAAAAAAACCTCTTTTTCTGTTCTTTCCTGAGTCTTCTTATTTGAGAAATTTTGAGCATCTTTAAAGTACTTGCTATGAGAATCTAAATGTTCTTTGTGATTACCTTCTGGCTCATCTAAGGATACTTTATCTGTGTGATCTTCTTCTACTAAATCAGTCAAAATTTGGAATCGATTAGTTGCTCTATCCATTGGCTCTTTCCCATGGCTTTTGGTACCTGCACTATTCTTTTTTTGAACCCATTTTTTCCTTTCAAATTGATATAAACTCATCTCCGGGAGGTGATCTACATCATTTGATCCTGCATTTGGAATTTCCTTTTTGTCAAGCTGAACTTTCAGTGCATCGCCAACAGCATTACTCTTTGTATCATAAAACCAAGCTGGCTTTGAACTATTTCCATTTGCATAGCATTCCTCTATCGAGTGGCCCAAGTGCTTACAATCCTCACAGTATTTTGGAAGTTTTTCATAAAGAACTTTCTGTAGGCGCTTCTCTTCTCCAATTCCAATCCAAAAATCATCAACTTTAGGTTTCAGCAAATCTAGCTCTATGCAAATACGAGCCACAGAAAGCCTAGAGCCATCAGCTGTTCCTTTGTCAATCTTGATTGGCTTACCTAAAATTCTTGCCATTCAAAACAGACTTTGTTTGTTAAACATATGTATGGGTAGATCTGGTAATTGGATCCAAGCTGGGACAATTGCTGATTCAGCATCATAAGAGAAATGAGGAGTCCATTTGAAGATTCTCAATGGAACCCCACCAATTCACCACACTCCTCTACTCCATATACGGGCCATGTCTTCATTAGAGGTGAGGTGAATAAAAATATATCCAGCCTTTAAAAGCCAAATGTTGTAAAAGCTGGAGAGTCCCAGATTTCCAAAAGTTTGTGAGATGATCGCTTTACTCGGGCGCAATCCTGAAAATTTACCAATTAGAGAAAACTGATACGGAATTGCCATACCTGAGATCTCCTCTTCAGTGTAAAATATCCCTGGCTTATTATTATAGATGGAAATAGGCTTAAAGTTGAGTCCTATATCCGCAAAACTTTTCTTTGTAACTCGTGGGGAAATTGGTTTAACAATCGCAGCATAGGACGTGCTTGATTTCAGAGTGCCAGATTGAGAAAGATTACGATCCGAGGCTATCTTTCCTTGAAATGCTTTCCCTAATGCTGGATCTGGGCTAGGTTTTGCAGCACTCGTCGAAACTTCCAGCTCTGTCGCCATCGTCTCGATGATAGGATTTAGGTGAGGAGCGTCACTTGAGATTGACAATGGAGGCAAAGACGGATTAGCGGAAGCAAAGAGAGGATGATCGGGAATCATCGCCGGCGAAATCCGACCGCCGGCGGCCAAGCCGCCAGGGGAAAACTCGTCCGCGATTTACTTCCGCTTGAAAATCGCCTTCAAATCGCCGGGGGAAATACTAGGCACGAAGTCCTGATTCTAGGAGTTGGGCCAAAAAAAAACTGCTTTACTTTTTCTTGAATCTTTGCAAGTGCCAATTCCTTTGACTTCAATTCTTGCATTGTTTCCCACATATATCCACTTATTGCCAGCTGGTACGCGACGGTACTCCATGTATGTAGCTCGATCACGAGCTACATGGTTCGTTGCTCCTGAATCTATAATCCACAAAGGATAAGAATCAGCTAACAATACCGAACTAGCAACATAAAGCTCATGAAAAGAAGACAAACATGGATTTACCTTTTTCGGCTCAGTACACTCCCGAGTAAAATGGCCCTTCTTGCCACAGTTGTAGCAAGTTAGCTTGCCTTTAGGTTTCTTTCCATTCTTCTTTCCTTTCTTCTTGATTGGGTCTTGCATAGTAGTAGCACCAGCTTCTTTTCCCTTTCCCTTTCCTTTCTTAAACCATTTTTTCTTATTCTTGGATTCAGAACCTTCAGCTACAAAAGCTTGCTCAGAAATCCTTGCGGATTCAACTCTCTCCGCCTCCAGTTCAATATGGCGTGAGACATCAATAAAAGTCCTGATACTCTCACTGTGAGTAAGGTTCTGCTTCATTGTTTCCCAAGAATCAGGAAGGGAACGAATAACTGCTTGAACCTGTTGTTCGTCGGTCAACTCATGACCAACAGTCTTAAGCTCCCGAATCATGTTTCCCATTTCTCTCAGATGTTGAGTCATCGTTACATTCGGGCGCTTTTTACAACTGTCAAACTTGATTGTCAGTTGACGAAGCTTGCTCACACTAACTCCACTGTATCTCTCTTTCAGGGCAACCCAGACAGCATGAGCTGATGGTAGTGGCTCATACTCAAATACCAGGTCATCTACCATTGAACTAATCAATATCCCCTTTGCAGTGGAGTCCTTTTTCTTCCATGCCCTATAGGCATCAAGATCCAATCTGTACTGTGCAGTCGAACCAACAACAGGTTCAACCATGAAATAATTTATAGCCTCCAGAACTTCTTGTTCCTCAAGAACATATTGTATCTTGAGATGTCATATTTTATAGTTGTCCCCATACAATTTTTCCCCTTTGTTCAGTTCAGCTATGATGTTCTTGGTTGCCATGATCTATCATAAATAAACATATTATTCATTAATTCAGTGTATATCATCTGTACATAATTTTTGATTGACTCAATGTAAACTTGACTTGGATTACGAAATCAAGTGATAACTACGTTTTCACTCATCATTCGCATCATCCAATCTAATTAACATTGATCAATTATATTACATACATCCCATTAAATGAACTAATCATTTATCTTGAATATGAACTAATCATATAAATGAACTAATCATTGACAAGTCAGTTAACACATAACATAACTTTATTTAATAGGCTTAATAAGCAGGTGCAAACAAACAGAATTCAACGAACTAGATAAGTTGACATCATTCCCATAATAAAAAATATTATGGCAGTGGCTATCACTCTCTCGTTCATCTCTAATTGGCCAGTCTGATCAGGCTCGGGATCTTCCACAGATTCTATCGGATCTTCCTCAAATATTTCAGGATCTTCCTCGATCATTTCAATATCAGGATCTTCCTCAAATATTTCAGGATTTTCCCTAGGCATTTCGGGATCGTCCTCGAACATTTCGGGATCGTCCTCGAGCATTCCGGGATCTTCCTCTGGGTCCTCCTCAGAATCCACTATTGGATCCCACTCGATTTCCTCAGGATCCCCTTGGAATTCTTCAATCAGATCCATCTCTGGATCCTCTTCAAATTCTTCAGGATCCTCTTCCAGATCGTCCTCAGAATCTTCCAGATCCTCTTCCAGATCGTCTTCAAAATCTTCCAGATCCTCTTCCAGATCGTCTTCAGAATCTTCCAGATCCTCTTCCAGATCGTCTTCAGAATCTTCCAGATCCTCTTCTGAAAAATTCTGGCGAAGTAGTTCTCTACGCAACTCGGTATAAGAGATACATCCTTCGTAGCATCCCCAAATACCTCTTGCAGCTACTTCAGCACGCCTCGGCAATGAATTAATCAATGCCCCGATCCGGTAGTTATCTAGAACTGGAAACTCTTCCTGTTCGAGTTTCCAAAATAGACGATCAAGCCTTCCTATATGCCCTTGGATGCCTAGGTGTGGGAGGAAGTCAATCTCCTCTATCTGTTCCCTCAAATGATTCCGTCGCACATCTCGACGAGTCATTGTGGTAATAAATCTCGGCATCTGGAATTGAAATACACAATGTCAGTACAAAATCGACAAACCAGTAACAAAACTGGTTCAATTCAATTCACAATACAAATAGATAAAGGCATATAATTTTCCTTGTAGCTACAATTAAGCCTATTTAAATTTGAGATTCAACATAACGATCAAACCAGTCTGTTTAGTTCAGATTATTTGATCAAAATGGTTTGATTAAATCAACTAATGGTTTAATCAAAACCGATTTGACCAACTTAATCATTTTTAAACTAAACTAGAATCTAATTTAATTAAGTTAAACCAAATCTAAATGAATAACCGAATAGAGCTACTGGTTGGGTCTGTTTGCCTTCGAAGAGGAGGTCGGCGGTTCGATCCTCCTTTGGGCAGCAGCGTGGCTGCAGAGTGGAATAGGTTTTGGGTTTTTTTTTAATAAAACCAACTTATCTCATTAAAAACCAAAACCTAATCTCCTTCCTCTCAACCGCACACAGCCGCCGCCTCTTCTTCTTCCCTCAGCCGATTTTTTTTCACCATCACCAACGCCGGCTGCCTCCATCGACGCATCCAGCCGACGGCGACGGAGAGCCTTCCGCGCGTGATGCGCTCGTCGGCCAGGGGATGAAAACGCCGAGAGATTTCAAGCGATTTCATCCAGGGAATTTCATTACACAGGTAAAAAATATTTTCATGCTCTTACAACTGCTCTGCTACCATTGTTGGTGTCTAAGCAGGAATTCGATTTGCAAAGATTAAAACTTACAGTGATTCTTGATGTTCTTCTTCCTCTACTCCTTCTTCTCACTATCGAGAGAACGTCACCGGACCGTTTTCACTAAGCCACAAACCAAAACCCAGCAATTCGAAGCTCCGATTCCTTTTCCTTCGTATGTCTCCTCTGGATTGCAATTTGGACGCGTTTTATAGCAGGAGTGGAATAGGTTTTGGTTTTTTTTTAATAAAACCAACTTATCTCATTAAAAACCAAAACCTAATCTCCTTCCTCTCAACCGCACACAGCCGCCAGCCGCCGCGTCTTCTTCTTCCCTCAGTCGATTTTTTTTCCTCCATCACCAACGCCGGCTGCCTCCATCGACGCATCCAGCCGACGGCGACGGAGAGCCTTCCGCGCGTGATGCGTTCGTCGGCCAGGGGATGAAAACGCCGAGAGATTTCAAGCGATTTCATCCAGGGAATTTCATTACACAGGTAAAAAATATTTTCATGCTCTTACAACTGCTCTGCTACCATTGTTGGTGTCTAAGCAGGAATTCGATTTGCAAAGATTAAAACTTACAGTGATTCTTGATGTTCTTCTTCCTCTACTCCTTCTGCTCACTATCGAGAGAACGTCACCGGACCGTTTTCACTAAGCCACAAACCAAAACCCAGCAATTCGAAGCTCCGATTCCTTTTCCTTCGTATGTCTCCTCTGGATTGCAATTTGGACGCGTTTTATAGCAGGAGAAACATACGTTTCCTCCATTGATGGAGGTATTCAATACCTCCATCAATGGAGGCCAATAACGCCTGCAACCATCAATGGAGGATGTTTCTTCAGTAGACGCTTGTAACGCCAACTTGTAACGCCAACATCCTCCTCCTATTTCGGCGGTTATTGGATAGCCTTTGAAACGGTCTAAGCCGTCATTATATTTCGACCCGTTGCGACATTTAAGGGTCGTGGTGACTCAATACAAACAGGGACGCTTATCCATATATCCGCGAGGGAGGGGAAGAATCGTTATTTAATGTTGAAGGTAGTGTTAGTGATATGAGAGAAGAGTCCTAAGGCAATCGCCTTATGATTGTAAAACATTTATATTAATAAATGATAATTTACTATTTGAGTATACATGCTTGTGTATTTGATTGGGATCTTAAACTCATCTACTGAATGTCCGCAATACAACTCACAGCATAAGAGAATTTGTGATGAGATCACAACTAGTGATTATCTCTAAATGCGCAAATGTGAAGTATTGAAAATATCCCTAGTCGATGAATTGATAAAAACAGACACTATCAATTCTGTTGAGACTAGCATGGGTTATTCTCTAATCAGTTGATTCTCACTGGCTGGTGACATTGGGATGTCCGGAGATAAACATGGATGCTAGTTAAGGGAACTAGTTCATTGGAGTGACTAGCTGTAAGACTTCATATGGGAATCTACATGTAGATATGTCAATGAAGATCTTACTGCGGCTTAAGTGCGATGTTCCTTTGACTTGCGGTGTTCAAGTCATCTTGGTCATGGAGACTTATACTTTGACATCTTAAGCAAGCATCTCCAAGGAGGTGTGGACCCAGGATGATCGGGTATAAGCCGAAGTGCCCGAAGATGTTTGAACAGCCTACAAAGGATTCACCACTCCTTGCGAGGAGATGTATACCCAGGCCTATCGTCGGATTGTTACTCAAAGCCTCTGGCCAGAGCATATCATGTTTAGAGTGAGAGTCTCTAAAATACATGAGAGTAATTAGAAATCCAAAGGACGAGTAAGACATTACTTGGGCTAGGTGTGACGTAGTCAGCCTAGTGGGGACTGACACCATAGACCGTGTCCTGAACCAAGTGGGTATAAGGTGGTGAAGGGAATGGGGCACGATTCATTAGAGCTGTTGAAGGGTTTCAGAATAATTTCTTCTGAGGTCAAACCGTTGATCTTTCGATTAATTGGGGATCATGATGTACTACTAGGTGCCACTCATGATCGTTCTATAATTAGTTAATTATAGACGGCCAACATAAATCGAAAGCCTATTTAGTCACACGCACTACGAGTAATCCGAGGGATTTAAAATGAGTTGAAAATTGGATTTTCCGATCAAGAGAAATAAGTCGAATCTGAGTTAATCAGAGGCGCAAAGGAAACTAAAATGGCTAAGTCTTTTGAAGGCTTTTTGGGCGAATTAAATGAGTTTAATTCGCGATCGGTTCGGGTCGGTTTTGGTCGGCCAAAGAGGGTATTAACCCTCCTTGTGGTGGCCGGCCATTAAAGGGAATTAAATCAATTTATTTGGTTTAATTAATAAGATAAATCAAGCACGATTTATTTTATGAATTATGGATAAATAAATTTGTATAAAGAAATTTATATAAATAAATTTATAGAAATTTATTCTTTTATGGAAGATTAAAATAATCCATGAATTGGGTTTATTTTAATTTTATAAAATCAATTATGAATTGATTTTTCCATAATAAGAAAGTTTATAAATTTCTTATAAAATTTATTCCATAATTTAAAGAGAAGAAGAATTAGTTTTTATTATAAATTAGTTTATAATAAAGACTTGGTTTAAACGAATTAATTCATAAGAATTTATAGGATAAATTTCTTATGATAAATAATTAGTTTTATTATAAAGTTAGTTATAATAAAATTCATAAAAAATTTATAGAATAAATTTCTTATGATAACTAATTTGTTTTATTATAAATGGTTATAATAAGATAGGCTTAAACGGAATAAGCAATAAGAAAATTTATAAGATAAATTTCTTATAACTAATTCCGTTAATTCCGTTATTCGGTTTAGAGGGAGACTTAGCAAAGGAGTTGCTACTATATAAAGGAACCAAAGGCTAGCCCTTAATTCCAATTGAGTAATCAAGAGATTATTATTGGAGCTCTCCCTCTCTCTCTTCTATTCTCCTCTTCTCCTTCCCATTAGGGCCGGCGCCCACTAGAAGACCTAGGGCCGGCCACCTTCTTCCACCTAAGGCCGGCCACCTTCTTCCTATCTAGGGCCGGCGCAAATCACACCTCTCCTAGAGGTTGGCGTGAGCAAACAAGGAGAAGAAGAAACCAACCAAGAAGAAGAAGAAGTGGATCACATCTCCCTCTCTCTCGGAATTCGATTCCGTTCTTGGTGGTTAGTTTCCTAACTCCTCTCTTGATCTTCTTAGTTGTGCCTTCCAAGAATCTAGTAGTTCTAGTCGGCACAAAACTCGTGACTTTGCGAAGTCATCCCGAAGAGAACTCGGCGTGGACGCGAATAGAGGCGAAGCTTCCAAGGGACGCTACGGTTGGATCTCGTCCCTTACGTCAGTTACGCGAGGTACTTGGTAAATTAGTTTACTATTCTGCAAATTTTATTTTATGATTATGTCAACACTATAAGGTTGCATGCTAGATACGAAGTTAAAATAATTTAGGAAATTATTTTATGCAAATCTTCCGCTGCACGTAAAAATTTTGAATTTTACGAACTCGTATCCTTGTCGACATGCACCCGGTCCCAACAGTGGTATCAGAGCCGGTTAGTGTTCGACTTAATCAAATAATTGTTTTGTGGAAAACTTTGTCATGATCTCAATTTCGAAATTTTTTTTTCAATTATGGAAACTTTCAAATTATAATAAATTTTAAATTTAGGAATTTCAAAGTTTGGAAATCCTCATGAAATTTCGCAAACGTTTGAAATTTTCTATTTTCTGAAAGTTTATAATAATTTCGAAACTTCCCATCTTTGGAAACTTTCCAATTTTGGAAATTTTTCTATTTTAGAAATTTTCTAATTTTGGAAATATGTAAGTTTTCTTTGTACCGGAAACTTGCAATTATTCTGAAAATCAATTTTCGAAATCTCGCAATTTTGGGCACTTTCTTTCAAGAAAGTCTAGACAAATTCATGGACAATTAATTGACAATTAAATTTGAATTGGTTTTTAAATTGACAACAAAATTCTTTATTTTGGATTGAGTCTCGGGGAGCCGTCCAATTTAAAGTTAGTTGTTGTAATTTAATTTCCCAATTTTAATTGAAATTGTCATGTTTGATTGGATTGAGCCTCGGGGAGCCGTCCAATTGGATTTACAACACATTCCTTTTTCTTTGGGTATCTGAGCCTCGGGGAGCCACCCTTAGAAAATAATTTGTTGTAATTAATTAAATTCATGAATAAAATATGTTTAAGAGGTGATGCTCTTACATATTGTTGTCTCCAAAATTAATTAGGAAAATGGTTTCCTATAGAGTTTCTTAAATGAGATTTTCATGAAAATAATATGTGGTTGAATTAAGGGATTTGTCTCTTAATTTAATAAGATTTGATTTAGAGAAATCAAAGTCTTGAACATATTATTTCCGAAATTAATTATGACAATTTAGGAAATTGTTTCCCAAAACAATTCCTTTAATAAAGTATGAAATTATGATTAGGAAATCCGGTTCCTAATTTAATTCATGAGACTTGATAAATTAAGTCACATACATACTTTATTAAGGAAATCGTTAGTCATGACATAATTTTATGTCATGAATGTGCTTAAAAGAATGAGACCCAAAACCCCTTACAAAATATTAAGGCCAACACCTTCCATTAATATGGTTAGAATCGGAGTTTTGTTTCTCGCTTGGGTTGATGGACACATCCATGCCCGACTTGAACCTCAACATGTTCAAACCATGGAATTAGTTTATGAATAATATAGTTCGAGTCAGAGGTCAATCATTAGTTTTGGTTGTTGGACACATCCAAGCCTGACTAAGCGGTTGAATGAGCTCCAACCATGTTAAAACTATTTCTTGATTAATGGGTCAGCCTTAAGCTTGGAGCATCGATTTGTTGTGCCACAGCCAAGGTCGATGTAAAGAGAGGTGCAGTTGGGTGCTATGTATAATGATACATACTTGTTAATGAGTTAACAACCCAATGATTTATGCAAACATTCAATTAGTTGATAGCATAATGTGATAGTTACATATATGTGATGTGTAATCGGTATTATTACCTACCTTCATAGCTAAGAAAAACTTGATGGCCACAGCCATGGTGGATCTTATCTATGGTTGGATATCAACCTATTTGGAGATGTTCCTACGATCTCCCGAATTGATAATAAGGGTGATTCAATTCGTAAAATAAATAGGATTTAATTTATTTAATCAATCTTCTCACATAATCTCAATTTGTATTTCTAGGATAATCACTCGATCATGTCTTACATAAACTTGCGTTCCATTTTGGACACCAATAAACTGACTGGGCCGAACTTCATGGACTGGCTTAGAAACCTGAGGATAGTCCTTAAGGCTGAAAAGCCTGCTTATGTCCGTGAAGATCAACTTCCCAAACGTCCTTCTGAAAATGCAACTCCAGACCAGTTTCCTGAGTTGCTCAACCTGCTGAAGACTGTAGAGCCTTCTGTAAAGCAGGATCAGAAGACAATACTGTTAGTTGGTTCCTCAAAGAAAGGTTCTAAGAGGAAGCCTAAAGAACAGAAGACAAGACTGTTAGTTGGTTCCTCGAAGAAAGGTTCTAAGAGGAAGCCCAAAGAACAGAATAAGGGAAAGAAGAAAAAGGCCAAAAAGACTGAAAAAACCCAAAAAGACACTTGCCATCAATGTGGCAAAGAAGGTCACTGGCGAAGAAACTGCAAGATTTATCTTGAGTCCTTGAAGAAGAAGGCATCCGATGCCCCATCTTCTTTAGGCATCTTCGTTATTGAATGTCACTCTATTTCCTCAAATACCTGGGTACTTGATACTGGGTGTGGCTCACATATATGTAATGACATACAGGGGCTAAGGAATAGAAAAAGACTCGTCAAGGGAGAAGCGAATTTGAGAGTTGGAAATGGAGCAAAGGTTGCTATTGCCATCGGAACTTATTTGCTAAAGCTCCCGACTGGACTTGTCTTAGAATTGGATAATTGCTATTTTGTACCTTCATTAATAAAGAACATTGTATCTATTTCATGCTTGAATGAAAAGGGTTACCATTTAACTTTAGTAACAATTGTTGTTACATAACTTTAAATGGCGTTCTTTATGGGAATGGAACTTTGTGCAATGCATCTACACGTTAGATTTATCCAGTGACGTTTTCAATATCGAAGTTAGCAATAAACGTGCTCGAATAGATAATCGAATAGACTCCTACACGTGGCACTGTCGTCTTGGCCATATAAGTAAGAAACGCATGACCGAATTACACCGATGTGGAATTTGGAATCATTTGAACCCGGTTCATTTGATACATGCGAATCGTGCTTAAAAGGCAAAATGACCAAATTACCCTTTTCCGGAAAAGGTAATCCAGTGGGAGAGTTGCTTGGTCTAATACATACCGATGTATGTGGACCAATGTCAACTCTGCACAAGGAGGCTATAGCTACTTCATCACCTTTATCGATGATCACTCACGATTCGGGTATGTGTTCTTGATGAAACACAAATCTGAAGCTTTTGAAAAGTTCAAAGAGTTCAGAAATGAAGTAGAGAAACAACTTGGCAAAAGTATTAAAATACTTCGATCCGATCGGGGTGGTGAATACTTAAGTCAAGAGTTTCAAGATTATCTAAGGGACAATGGGATATTATCCCAATGGACTCCGCCGTATACACCACAGCATAATGGTGTATCTGCGAGGCGAAACCGAACCGTGATGGACATGGTTAGGTCTATGATGAATCATGCAACTTTTCCAAAATCCTTTTGGGGTTATGCACTTAAGACAGCTGTTTATTTATTAAACAGAGTCCCGACCAAGGTAGTCTCTACTACTCCATATGAGATTTGGAATAGTAAGAAACCTCACTTAACTCACCTTAAGATATGGGGTTGTCCTGCTTATGTGAAGCGGGTTGTATCAGACAAATTGGATGCTAAGTCTGATAAATGTCTATTTATTGGATACCCTAAGGAAACGAAGGGTTACCAATTCTATCATCCCTTGGAACAAAAGGTGTTTGTTTCAAGGCATGCTGTATTTCTAGAAAAAGAATTTCTTTTACAAGAAAACAGTGGGAGTGGCATTGAACTTGATGAAGTTCAAGAAACTCCAATAGACATTACAGAGACACCGAGTCTAGGCCCACAACCGATAATTCATAATGATGAGCTATCAGTTGAACCTAAAACTACACCACCTCTTCGTAGGTCTGATAGGACACGCAACATTCCAGAGAGATACGGATTTCTCGTAAGTGAATCGAACGACGTGTTGCTCATTGGCGATGACGAACCTATCAGTTATGAAGATGTTCTGAAAAGTTCAGAAAGGGACAAATGGCTTGAAGCCATGAAGTCGGAAATGGATTCCATGTACGAAAATCAAGTATGGGACTTGGTTAACCCACCTGAAGGGATTAAACCCATAGGGTGCAAGTGGGTTTTCAAGAAGAAAACCGACATGGAAGGTAATGTTGTTACCTTTAAGGCTAGATTAGTGGCAAAGGATATCGTCAAAACAAGGAATTGATTATGACGAAACCTATTCGCCAGTAGCTATGCTTAAATCCATTCGGATGCTCCTAGCCATAGCAGCTCATTATGATTATGAGATTTGGCAAATGGATGTGAAAACAGCTTTCCTTAACGGAAACCTGCTTGAGGACGTATACATGATACAGCCTGAAGGTTTCACATCGGTTGATAAAACCAAGGTATGCAAGCTTCGACGATCCATATATGGACTGAAGCAAGCATCTAGGAGCTGGAACATCCGTTTTGATGAGACAATCAAAAAGTTTGATTTCTCACAAAATCCTGACGAACCTTGTGTGTACAAGAAGGTTAGTGGGAGTGCAGTCGTATTCCTAGTATTATATGTCGACGACATCTTACTTATAGGAAACGATATTTCAGTCTTACAGACAGTTAAAATTTGGTTATCCAAAACTTTCTCCATGAAAGACCTGGGAGAAGCAACCTATATCCTTGGGATTAGAATCTATAGAGATAGATCAAAACGGTTGCTTGGTCTTTCGCAGTCTACATATATAGACCGAGTGCTAAAAAGGTTTAGCATGTCGGAATCCAAGAAAGGTTACCTTCCCATTAGGCATGGGATCAACCTTTCAAAGTCTATGTGTCCGCGCACAGAAGACGAGAGGATTTGCATGAATAAGATTCCCTATGCATCCGCGATAGGATCTATCATGTATGCTATGTTATGTACTAGGCCTGATGTATCGTATGCTTTGAGCGTCACAAGCAGATACCAGTCGGATCCAGGAATGGATCACTGGGCGGCTGTTAAGACAATCCTTAAGTACTTAAGAAGAACTAAGGATGTGTTCCTAATATATGGAGAAGGAGATATGGTAATACGTGGGTATACAGATGCCAGTTTCCAGACAGATAAGGATGACTCCAAATCACAGTCTGGATACGTATTTACTTTGAATGGAGGCGCAGTAAGTTGGAAAAGTTCCAAACAAGACACCGTAGCGGATTCCACCACGGAAGCGGAATATATCGCAGCTTCGGAAGCAGCAAAGGAAGCAGTCTGGATCAAGAAGTTTGTCTCCGAACTTGGTGTGGTTCCAACCATTGATGATGCAGTGCCGGTTTACTGCGACAACAATGGAGCTATTGCACAAGCAAAGGAACCAAGGTCTCATCAGCGATCCAAACACGTGCTTCGCCGCTATCATCTGATCAGAGAGATTATAAGTAGGAATGACATACAAATTGAGAGAGTTCCCACTGAAAGGAATATAGCGGATCCTTTAACTAAGGCCTTGCCTCAAAGCAAGTTTGAGGGTCATGTTAGAGCCTGTGGTATTGGATACCGTAGCGATTGGCATTAGGCCAAGTGGGAGTTTGTTAGTGATATGAGAGAAGTGTCCTAAGGCAATCGCCTTATGATTGTAAAACATTTATATTAATAAATGATAATTCACTATTTGAGTATACATGCTTGTGTATTTGATTGGGATCTTAAACTCATCTACTGAATGTCCGCAATACAACTCACAGCATAAGAGAATTTGTGATGAGATCACAACTAGTGATTATCTCTAAATGCGCAAATGTGAAGTATTGAAAATATCCCTAGTCGATGAATTGATAAAAACGGACACTATCAATTCTGTTGAGACTAGCATGGGTTATTCTCTAATCAGCTGATTCTCACTGGCTGGTGACATTGGGATGTCCGGAGATAAACATGGATGCTAGTTAAGGGAACTAGTTCATTGGAGTGACTAGCTGTAAGACTTCATATGGGAATCTACATGTAGATATGTCAATGAAGATCTTACTGCGGCTTAAGTGCGATGTTCCTTTGACTTGCGGTGTTCAAGTCATCTTGGTCATGGAGACTTATACTTTGACATCTTAAGCAAGCATCTCCAAGGAGGTGTGGACCCAGGATGATCGGGTATAAGCCGAAGTGCCCGAAGATGTTTGAACAGCCTACAAAGGATTCACCACTCCTTGCGAGGAGATGTATACCCAGGCCTATCGTCGGATTGTTACTCAAAGCCTCTGGCCAGAGCATATCATGTTTAGAGTGAGAGTCTCTAAAATACATGAGAGTAATTAGAAATCCAAAGGACGAGTAAGACATTACTTGGGCTAGGTGTGACGTAGTCAGCCTAGTGGGGACTGACACCATAGACCGTGTCCTGAACCAAGTGGGTATAAGGTGGTGAAGGGAATGGGGCACGATTCATTAGAGCTGCTGAAGGGTTTCAGAATAATTTCTTCTGAGGTCAAACCGTTGATCTTTCGATTAATTGGGGATCATGATGTACTACTAGGTGCCACTCATGATCGTTCTATAATTAGTTAATTATAGACGGCCAACATAAATCGAAAGCCTATTTAGTCACACGCACTACGAGTAATCCGAGGGATTTAAAACGAGTTGAAAATTGGATTTTCCGATCAAGAGAAATAAGTCGAATCTGAGTTAGTCAGAGGCGCAAGGAACTAAAATGGCTAAGTCTTTTGAAGGCTTTTTGGGCGAATTAAATGAGTTTAATTCGCGATCGGTTCGGGTCGGTTTGGCCGGCCAAAGAGGGTATTAACCCTCCTTGTGGTGGCCGGCCATTAAAGGGAAAAATCAATTTATTTGGTTTAATTAATAAGATAAATCAAGCCGATTTATTTTATAATTATGGATAAATAAATTTGTATAAAGAAATTTATATAAATAAATTTATAGAAATTTATTCTTTTATGGAAGATTAAAATAATCCATGAATTGGTTTATTTTAATTTTATAAAATCAATTATGAATTGATTTTTCATAATAAGAAAGTTTATAAATTTCTTATAAAATTTATTCCATAATTTAAAGAGAAGAAGAATTAGTTTTTATTATAAATTAGTTTATAATAAAGACTTGGTTTAAACGAAATTAATTCATAAGAATTTATGGATAAATTTCTTATGATAAATAATTATTTTATTATAAAGTTAGTTATAATAAAATTCATAAGAAAATTTATAGATAAATTTCTTATGATAACTAATTTGTTTTATTATAAATGGTTATAATAAGATTAGGCTTAAACGGAATAAGCAATAAGAAAATTTATAAGATAAATTTCTTATAACTAATTCGTTAATTCGTTAATTCGGTTTAGAGGGAGACTTAGCAAAGGAGTTGCTACTATATAAAGGAACCAAAGGCTAGCCCTTAATTTCAATTGAGTAATCAAGAGATTATTATTGGAGCTCTCCCTCTCTCTCTTCTATTCTCCTCTTCTCCTTCCCATTAGGGCCGGCGCCCACTAGAAGACCTAGGGCCGGCCACCTTCTTCCACCTAAGGCCGGCCACCTTCTTCCTATCTAGGGCCGGCGCAAATCACACCTCTCCTAGAGGTTGGCGTGAGCAAACAAGGAGAAGAAGAAACCAACCAAGAAGAAGAAGAAGTGGATCACATCTCCCTCTCTCTCGGAATTCGATTCCGTTCTTGGTGGTTAGTTTCCTAACTCCTCTCTTGATCTTCTTAGTTGTGCCTTCCAAGAATCTAGTAGTTTTCGTCGGCACAAAACTCGTGACTTTGCGAAGTCATCCCGAAGAGAACTCGGCGTGGACGCGAATAGAGGCGAAGCTTCCAAGGGACGCTACGGTTGGATCTCGTCCCTTACGTCAAGTTACGCGAGGTACTTGGTAAATTAGTTTACTATTCCGCAAAGTTTTATTTTATGATTATGTCAACACACCATAAGGTTGCATGCTAGATACGAAGTTAAAATAATTTAGGAAATTATTTTATGCAAATTCTTCCGCTGCACGTAAAAATTTTAAATTTTACGAACTCGTATCCTTGTCGACATGCACCCGGTCCCAACAGGTAGCTCGGGCTCCGCTTCCCCGAGGTGGTCTCGGGGTCTTTTGGCCTGGGTGATCGCGGACGTTATAGCTCTCAAGGTAGTCTCCGGACCCCACCTCCCAGGGTGATCCTGGGAGGGATCTTTTGGTTGACTCCCCAAGACTTGTCTCCCGAGGGGGGGCCTAGAGGCTCCCCTTCCCGAGAGTGTCTCGAGGGCTCTGAAAAAGGAGTCACTAAGATCCGTTGTATTTTACCACCAAGCTTCTTCATCATACGTGTCTGCCACGGGCTATTCAACGCTATCACAAGTCTCTCCCCTCAAGTCTGATCGAAGGAAGTGTGGCTGACTAATCGGACCAGTGTGATGATGAAGATGCTGAGTTCCTGCGGGTCCTCGCACCCATTACCGTTCCTTTTAGTAGTTGCCCGGGACCCTTAGGGGGTTGTGCCAAGCCCCTAGGAAATTTCTCCTTAGTTTTATCCTTCCCGAAGGATTTATGTGGCTTTCGACGTACCGTAATGATATCTGTCCCTCTGTTATAAAGGAGCATGACGCTCTTTGATGGTGACTACTTCTGCGAATGCCTCGTCGCCACGTGCTTCAACGGTCATCTCCTCGACTTCTTACCGACGTGCGCCGCTATAGCTGGCTCAAGTCAAGCAATTGCTTCTGGGGCAACACTGATGCAGCGGTTTCTTGCTTTCCACGTGCCGCTTCCCTATTGCGTCCATGCAGACGACTTCCAGGGTATAAGAAGGGAAAGCGAGGACATTCGACCAACTTCTGACTTCGTGGTTGGGTGCATCACGTCGTCTTCTTCTTCTCTAAGGACTCTTTTGCACGTAAGTAGTTTGTCTCCTCCTTGTCTCTCCCCTTAAGGATCATGGAAAGTTACTGGACGGAATGGTATGTCTATTTTTTCGAGAGTGAGACCGGAGGCTCTGCAGGCGGTCATCAAGGCTTACAGCATCCCAGCTGAGATGACGTTGGTTGTCCCCGGGCTAGACCAGACGTCAGTAGAGCCTCCCGCAGGCTTGTCGACCCTCTTCCTGGGGCAAATGGAGTCAGGATTCTGTTTCCCCATCCTCCCCTTCTTTATGAATATAGCCACCTACTTTGATATTCCCCTTCACCAGATGGCTCCTAATACCTTCGCTCAGATAGGAGGGGTGTATATTATCTTCAAGCTTTTTAACCTCACCCTGACCCCTAACCTTTTTCATTCTTTCTTTGTTCCAATCGGTTCCAGAGGGGTCTTTAGTTTTTCAGCGCGTCTATGTCATTGGTTTTTAGGAGGGTTTCCTTCTTCGCACAAAAAGTGGAAGGAGAAGTTCTTCTTCATTCGCATGCCCGCGTTGCCCTTCAGTTCTTTTCGCTGGATAAAGACCCTCCCGACTCCTCCTGCTTTAGGGGAGTTTCTCCAGAGTCTTGCGTACCAGCATGCTAGGAATATACTCTCCAGGATGACGTTCAGCGGCCTGGGGCTGGTGTAGAGTGAGGAGCTTATATTCCGGGTGGGCCTTAGCCCCAAAGTGACTCGAATCAACCCCAGCCTTGGTATGCTTGTCGTTTTCATCAATGCCTGTTAATTCTAACTGATGTTTCCTCGTTTATCAATTGTAGAGGAAGTTATGTTCGCCAAGGTAATGAGACGACTTATCAAGTGGGAAGAGGCCAACAAGAAGGCGCTGAATCCTCCCCCGACAGTTCCCGCTGCACCCCCTATCCCTGCCGAGTCCTTGGAGGGGACCGTTGATGTTGTTCGTCCAAAGGGGGTTAGCGAGGGGTCCTCCTCTCCCACTGCCCCTTCAACACTCCAGTCCGCTGGTCGGCAGAAGAGGCGACTTCCAAAGGGCTTGGGTCCTAGATGAAAAAAACTGCGCTCCGAGGGTCTCGACCTTCTTCCCTCAGTGTCTGAGGAGACTGTTTCTACATCCGAGGGGGGGGGGGAGCATCTGTTCTTGCATCTTCTCCTATCCCTTCGGTTGCAACTCCGGAGACGATCGTCACAGCACCTAGCTTTCCCTCCATCGACCCGACTGGGGCTTTGAAGGGTAAGGAGGTATTGGGTATTGCATACCCAATACCGGATGAAACTTGACCGCCTAAAAAAGAGGTTGAATGCAGCATTGGAGGCTTCCATGCAATCCTCCCCCCCCTCCCCCCATGACATTGAAGGAAGTTCCAATCGAGGGGGCCTTGTCCGGGGGGACTTCCAGCCCGGAGGAGGACGATTATGGCCCCTTCAGTCTGCCCCTGGAAACTCCTGTTGTTCAATGACTTCCTCCTCGTCGGGGCTCGCTGCCATCCGAGGGACGGGATAACCCGCTAAGGTCCCCAGGAGGGGCAGTCGTACATGTCTCGGCTGGACCGCTAACCACTCTCCGGGAGACCCTTTTAAAGGTATGAGTTACTATTGCATTGGGTATTCTCTTGCATACTATCTGAATTCTTGGTGCAATGACAGGCATCTGAAAACTGCCTAACAACCGGCCGGGGTTTGGACTCCTGGCCCCAGGTTGAAGCCTTGACCTGCCAAGCCCTGAGAGTCGTGGACACAGTTGATCATGAGCGGGGGTTAGCAGAGCCCTCCGGGCGAAGGTAGAGCATCTATTGGATACCTTGCAGGACAAGAAATTGGCTCTTTAAAATTCCCGACACCGAGAACGCCAGGTGTCTGAGAGAGCAATGGCTGTTACATAGGATCTACTCCAGATGACGCAGGAGAGGGATCAACTTCGAATACAAGAGAGGAGTTTGTCAGGTGGCATCCGACTTATAACAGCATCGACCGAGAGACTGAACGTGCGTGTTCAAGATCAGGTACAACAACTTATCCAGAAGGAGTCTGACTTTCTGCTGGCCACTGATCGTGCATCTGCCCTGGAAGATGACCTGGCCCAAGCTCGATCGGAGGTATGAGCCATGTCAGACAGACTCAGGGAGGCCATGGACAATCAGGATAGGATGTCTGCCGAGTTGGGACAACTAAAGCACGCCCATGAGGCTGCTGAGGCCGAGCTTCGTGCCCTTTGGGCTGCTAAAGCTTCTAGCTCTGAGGAGGTTGAAGCAGACTTCAAGGCGAGGTTCCTAGAGTCGAATGAATTCCATGCCATCATCGCTGACCAGGTAGTGCGGCGCTTGTAGCAAAGCTTCCACGGGGCTATCGACCGGTTGAAGAAGAATCAATTTCTGCCTCCCCATGTCGCCCCGAGTTTGTGAGTGAGGGCCGAGTGGGAGAGAGACTCCCTCCCGAGGACCCAGAATTGTAGGATTATATGTTTACCAGGGAGTTGGGCCCAATTGTATCTATCATGATCATATACTTTAACTTATTTTGTGCATGTTCTTGGGCCCGGTTTCATGTGTCGTGTGTCTTTGCAACAAGGGCTTGAAAAGAAAAAAGATAGAAGTTTTTTCTCAGGATTGATCCTGAGTGCGGATCTCCCGCGATAACTCCGTACGCCTCAAGGCTAGGCTCTCATTAATTTCCCTGTGGGGCCCCCTTCGACCCTTTTCTCTTGGAGAATGTTGGCGACTCCCGAACCATCGTCACTGTATCCCACGCAATCTCTTGAATGGACTCATAAAGGGTTATGGGTTCCTAGGCATGGTGAAGGCATACCAATCGATACGACACTTCGGCGTTGGCGTCCGTTACTTTTCCCGCACCATGCCAGCATTAAATGCTCAGAGAGGTAGTGGTCACTATAAATAGGGGGAGAAGGGTGAATCGTCTTCTCCATCCCTTCCGCCTCCTTTCTTATTGATGGCGAGATGTCGTTGCCTTTTCTTCCACCCCATTTTGCGGCCGCAGTTGTCTATGTCGGAGGTGTAGGCGGGTTCCGGCCGAAGGGCCTTGCAGAGGAGGAAGCCTCGCATCCTTTGCTGGGGAGCATGGTGGAGATGATGTCTAGGATCTCACTGAAGATCTTGGTGGAGGTGGGACTCTGGGGTTATCTGAGGAGTCCAGAAGAGACATCACCTGGTCCGTCAGGGGGCATGGCGGAGATGACATATCCTGATGGTTGCCTCCCCCTGGTCGGTCCATGGCGGTGCATTCCTGGTCTACTTCAGACATCATCCTCTTCCGAATCCTCGTTTTCTCCGAGTTTTGGGCATAGGATGGTGTTTGTGGGGGCCGCCGTCACTAAGAGGGGAGGGGTTGCAGCCACTGCTTCCTCTCCTCTGTTAAGGCAATTTCTCTTTTCCAGCATCCGGAGAGAAATTGGAGTTGTTGCTCCCCCTCGTATTCCTTCTGAATGTTGTGTCGGATGCATTTTTGTAGGAGGAGGCAATCGGGGTCAAACATGTTCATTGCCCTCATGTGTTACCTCAGGCATCTTAGTCTGTCGCTGGTTACTCGGGTGAAGGATCGAGATGTTTTTACTACTGCCGAGGATTCAAGGACTCCGCTCATAACGTGTGCAGATCCCCGCTTGCTGGTTGTTGGAAGACGGTTTCAAGTTAAGCGACTCTGTGGGGGATGTTACAGTGGTGAAGAAAAGCCCGAGTAGGGGGGTGTCTCCCTTTACTAGCTATTCTGATTATATCTTGATATTTCTCTAAGATGTTGAACTTCATGTATTTCTCATATAAATAAAACAATCTTTTTGTTACCTCATGTACGTGTACACCTGTATTATGTTAGTATTTTGACGCCCCACTTGTTTTTTCCTTTTTAGTCAGGTATGTCATGTCATCTTTGCTTTTGTGTCGCGGACACTCGATAGATCACAAGGCCTCCTGGTTTTTGTGTACTTGGTCGTGTGTAGCAGTCCAGACCAAGCCTAAGTACCTCGGACATCCGCAACACCCCGAGGTATTAGGGTTTTGGGTACTTCGTCGGGCGTAGCAACCCCGACCAAGCCTAAGTACCTCGGGCATCCGCAGCACCGCGAGGCATTAGGGTTTTGAGTACTTGGTCGGGCGTAGCAACCCCGACCAAACCTAAGTACCTCGGGCATCCGCAGCACCGCGAGATATTTGGGTTTTTGTCCTTGGTTGAGAGTCCGTAGCAACCCCGACTAAGCCTAAGTACCCCGAGCATCCGCAGCACCACGAGGTATTAGGGTTTTTGTCCTTGGTTGGGAGTCCGTAGCAACCCAGACCAAGCCTAAGTACCCCGGGCATCTACAGCACCACGAGGTATTAGGGTTTTGAGTACTTGGTCAGGTGTAGCAACCCAGACCAAGCCTAAGTACCTCGGACATCCGCAGCACCGTAAGGCGCTAGGGTTTTTGTCCATGGTTGGGAGTCCGTAGCAACCCAAACCAAGCCAAAGTACCCCGGGCATCCGCAGCACCACGAGGTATTAGAGTTTTGAGTACTTGTCAGGTATAGCAACCCAGACCAAGCATAAGTACGTCGGGCATCCGCAGCACCGCAAGGCATTAGGATTTTTATCCTTGGTTGGGAGTCCGTAGCAACCCAGACCAAGCCTAAGTACCCCGGGCATCCTCAACACGGCGAGACATTAGGGTTTTGAGTACTTGATCGGGTGTAGCAACCCAGACCAAGCCTAAGTACCCCCGGGCATCCGCATCACCATGAGGTATTAGGGATTTTGTCCTTGGTTGGGAGTCTGTAGCAACCCCGACCAAACCTAAGTACCCCGGGCATCCGCAGCACCACGAGGTATTAGGGTTTTGAGTACTTGATCGAGTTGTAGCAACCCAAACCAAGCCTAAGTACCTCGGGCATCCTCACCACCGCGAGGCATTAGGGTTTTTGTCCTTGGTCGGGAGTCCGTAGCAACCCAAACTAAGCCTAAGTATCTTGGGCATCCGCAGCACCACGAGGTATTAGGGTTTAAATCCTTGTGTAGTATATTAGTAGCTTGGAGAAAGCCCCTTCCTCTATTATTCGAATTCGCTGCAAGGCAGCAAAAAAAAGACACGGGTGGGTACACAATATGCAATGCAAATCTTACCGGGACCCGAAGGGTCAGAGATGGTTGGCCTGCTCTAGCCTCTTGAACCTTTTGTCCCCCTCTCTGTGCATGATCGTCTCCTTTAGCTAGTCTTCGAGACCCCTTGGGTTCTTTCGTGACTCTGTTCTGACTTCCCCGCTTAGTACCGTCGAGACACCAGCAGGTCTCCTTTGACTTTGACCACTCGATCACCTACGGGGAATTTTATCTTCTGGTAGACAGAGACCACCGCCTGGAAAACGCTGAGCGCTGGGCGACCCAGGATAGCGTTGTAGGAAGAGGGAGCGTCCACGATCAAGAAGGGAGTCCTCCTGGTCCTTTCAAGCATGTCGCTGCCCAAGGAGAGTGAGAGGGTGATTGGCCCTACCGGCTGTACCTGATACCCCGTGTAACCGAACAATAGGGTTGTGATCGGGAGCAGTTCATCTTCTTCGATTTGCATCTGGTCCAAAGCCACCTTGTACAGGATGTTCACGGAACTCTCCGTGTCCACGAAGACGTGCTTAACATCGTATTTTGCAATACGAGCTATGATCACTAAGGCGTCTTAATGGGGAGCTTCCACTTCTTCCAGGTCGGCTGGTCCAAAAGATATTGTAGGGTCGGGCTCCTGACTCCGGCTGATCCCAATGGAGTAATTTTCTAGTCGTCGGGTATGAGACTTCCTTGCCCGGTTGGAGTCTCATCCAGTAGGATCTTCGGAGATGACTCCCACATGCCTGGAAGGCGGGCCGCACATAGGGGTCTTGCCCTTTTAAGGGTCTCTTTCTAAGGAGTGGGATCTTCGGGGCGCGGGTCCTCTACTCCTTCCTCGCGATCGTGATCGAGACTGATGTCGGGCCTCATTTTCTCCCGCCTGTTGCCGCTGAGGGGAGAAGCTTCGCCATGGGAATCTTCGACGCTAACCTGATTTATTCCACTTTCTCTGAGTTTTGGTGTATGCCTCCTCACCAAATTTCTTCTTCAATGCATGACACTCCTCGTTGGAGTGCGTGGTATTGCCGTGAAACCCGCAGTACTTTTGTCTAGGCTCTGGCTGCTCGGTGTCCACGGTCTCAACCAGCCTGCGTCTCCCGACCCACTGATCCTTCCCGAGATGAAGGCCCTTTCCCCGGGTTGGAGCCGAAGGCTCCCTTCTTTAAGACCGAGGAGCGGCCGGAGGAAGGACTCCGGATGGTTCCTTGTGACGGCGTATTGTTTCTCTTCCACATTAACATGTTTGACAGAACGTCCTAGTAGTCGTCGAAACTGGTGGGAGGCTTCTTTACCAAAGATCGAAAAAAGTCCCCCTCCACAAGTCCTTGGGTGCAAGCACTGACAAGTATCTCTGACATGGCGTCGGGCGTGTCTTGGGCCACCCTGTTGAACCGCTGAATGTACTCCTTAAGCAGCTCCTTTGGCTTCTGCTTGAGGGCGAACAGATTGAGGGTCGTCTTCTGATAACGACGGCTACTGGCAAAGTGGTGGAGGAAGGCGGTTCTAAACTCTACGAAGGAGTTGATGGAACTTGGTGGTAGCCTTTGGAACCACCGTTGAGCTGCGCCAGACGTGGTGTTCAAGAACACCCGACACTTTACACCGTCAGTGTATTGGTGCAAGAGTGCAACATTCTCGAACTTACAGACGTGATCCTCCGGGTCTATTTTTCCGTCATACTCGGGGATCCCGGGCCCACGGAATTGTTTCGGCATGAGGTCTTCAACAATCTCCGATGAGAAGGGCGTAGAGGGAATTTTGTGAGAGGACTTAGGTTCCTCTCTTCTCCCTTGTCCTTTTTCATGCCTCTGAGCGCTGGAGGCTACAGAGTGGGCCTTCTCGATATCTCCAGGGAGTCTCTTCGGGGACCCGGGGCTACTCTGTCTCGTCGGCCCACTAGTGTGATGGATCTCCGCGAGTGCGAGACGGAGACTCTGGGGATCTCCTCTCGCGCAAGAGCCCCTTGTTGCGAGGCTGCTTGTTCGACTTGGTGTTGCTCGAGCGCTTCTTTGACGGCATTAGCCACCAAGCGATCGAGTTCCTCCCGAGTAAGGACATTGGGTTGTCCTTCTGATCTTGCCATTGGTGCTCCTTCAGGTACTTTGTTGGTTTCTAACAGACGATGTCAAATTTGTTCCGGAAGGAGTCGACGACGATGGCCAGACACAGAGGTTCAGCCCATGCGGAAGCTGACCGGAGGGGAGGAACTCTGCTCCCTACGAGATCAACACGAACGTTAGGGGAACATGTCGGAGGTTGTCCGACGGAGCCCACTTCGACGCTCAAGTCAGTACCTCGATCGAAGAAAGTGTAAGACAGAAAAGAGAGTGTGAGTTGTAGAGAATGCTTAACCCCCCTTACCAGAAGGGTTGGGGTACCTTTTATATTGGTCTCTACAATCTTGTAACGTCCCCACGATTTATGTCACGTCCTCCTCCTATTTCGGCGGTTACTGGATAACCTTTGAAACGGTCTAAGTCGTCATAACATTTCGACCCGTTGCGACATTTAAGAGTCGTGGTGACTCCGTGCCACTGGGGATGTTTATCCATAAATCCGCAAGGGAGGGGAAGAGTCGTTATTTGATGTCGAAGGTAGCTCAGGCTCCGCTTCCCCGAGGTGGTCTCGGGGTCTTCTGGCTCGGGTGATCACGGGCGTTATAGCTCCCGAGGTGGTCTTGAGACCCCACCTCCAGGGGTGATCCCTGGAGGGATCTTCTGGTTGACTCCCCAGGACTTGTCTCCGGAGGGGGGCCCTAGAGGCTCCCCTTCCCGAGAGTGTCTCGAGGGTTCTGAAAAAGGAGTCACTAAGACCCGTTGTAGTTTCCATAAAGTTTCTTCATTCCACGTGTCTGCCACGGGCTATTCAACCCTATTAATAATGAAAAAAATCTTATGCATCAGATTTTCTCTCTCCTCCTTGAATTACATAAATTAATCAGTGGAGAGCAGAGTTGGTATGACAGAGATATAGCTCGAATTTTGTAGGCGGGATCCTCTGTCTCATAAAATCCCTATCTCACGTATTTCACTCTCCGACGACGGTCGACGGGTCGTTCGATTGTCAATCGGACATCATCGATGGATTTTGATCGTCGTACCGAATCAAATGATATCCTGGAAGAACGGTTAATCGGTCGGAATCGTCGAAATTGCAATCTCGTCGGATTCGACGGTGAGAGATCACAATTTCAACGATCCCGACGGTTTCACCATACCTCCAGAATATAATTTTGTTCAGAGCGGGGGGCGATGGTGTCCGATCGATGATCAATCGACTCATCGACCATCATCGAAGAGTGGGATACACGAGATAGGAGGCTTTGTGGGACATATACAAATATTATTTTGAACTATTTCATTCCGAAGGTCGTACAATTAAGCTTAAATAAACTCTAATAATTTATTCCCTTTTAAGAGGATGATTTTTTCTTGTTGTCATCCGAGAATTAAATAAATGAATAGAATATTGCATTTGCATTCGATCCCATATAACTGTGTTTGATTTATCTATTTTTATTTTTATTTTTTAAAAAATATGATTTAAAAAATAATTTTTAATTTATATTTTTCACTATTTTTTAAAAAGAAACATTATTTTTTAAAAAATTAAAAAATATCTAAAAATTATTTTTTAAAAAAAATTATCTTGAATCACGGTTAAAAAGTAATCTATATAAATTTTTTTATCGATTATTAAAATAAATTTACAAATCAATTTTATCGTGCACTACAGTTTCAAATGGATTCTGAAATGTCTGATTATTTATGAAAATGTTTTACCGCTGGACTCATAAGAGTGCCTCGTGTTTGAATCAAAATAACAGATAACTAAAAATATATATCAATTGATGTCAACTTCCAACTCCAAAAGATTGAATGCTCTACTTGTAACCTCACACTAACCCTGTGGTATAAAGTGCTTGTCAAAATGACATTTGGACCATTTTAACTAAAAATGTTTTTTTTTCCACAAGAAAACGCTATAGAACTTTTTAATATTACTTTCTAGACAAAATGATATTTCTTGAGGCATTTTGGTCTCTCGATTTTCAACTCCCAACATCATATCATCTAAGAATATTTTTAATATAATTTTATTTTCGCTAAAATGTTTTATTTTAGATCATAGGTTTTGGCTCTAAGAGAATGCTTTCGTGATAATTGTCAACTCGAAAAAAAACAGCTCAAATATTCACCTTAAACTCTCAAAAACATATAATATGTTTTTAACCAAAACAGCGAGATGATATATTTTAATCTTAAATGATTTTAGAATAATCATACGCATAGTAAAAATAAATACCTCAATAAAAAATTTAATCGTTAATCGATGACACATCCGATATATGAACATCGATCGAACACCATCAGCGACCGAATTCAAAACCAAATTATACCATGAGGGACCCAATGAATCCGACGGAGATCGCCTCAATTGTGATCTCGTATCATTCACCGTCAATTCTGACAAATTCATCGTTGTCGATGATCCTGACAAGTTCATCGTCCCCTTAAGGTATAATTTAATTCGGGGTGACAATCGGAGACCACCGATGATGTCCGATCGACGATCAAATATATCATCGATTGACGATTAAATTTTTCACTAAGACATTCACTTTCATTGTAAAAATTATTTCCCATAATTTTATGTCACATCTGCTAATGAAAGAGATGTAACATTTTGGCATCTTACAAGTAGGAGCCGGAATTTTAAATGGATACATATACAACAAGAATTGATCTAAACTATACATCAAACCTCTTTTTGATGACTGATTACTGCTAATTGAAGTATCAAAAAATCTTAAAGACAACAATATAAACTCAAAAGGCATACATTTAACCGCAAGCAGTTATATGATCTACAAGAGACAAATTCCTGATTAGGAAACCAATCCTTTTTCTTGAAAATGAAAAAACAGTAGCTTGCTAATAATAGCAGATAGTTTTTTTTGTTGTTATAGTCGTCGTCGTCCAAACCTCTTTGGCAAATAGAAAATCTAAATCATCTTCAAGTACTCGAATGAACTTTTGCAGTTGCTCATGCATTGTGACATCAATTATTATTTGTCAGAAGCCCAAACCTTTCAAGGCTTCTCTCAATTAATGAATGTGATCCATCAGTTCATCGTTAACATAACAAATCCGTGGATAATCGAATTTTCAAGCCAAAAACAACAGAACAAAATTCCTAACCTGGATCAATCTAGGTGAAATAGAACACAGGTTTCATACATATAGATATCAATGTCTAGCAACATAACATGGATCTTTGGAGAAGAAGCAATTCATGGTTCACGAAGACTTGGATGCATGATGCTAGCCATCAAACAAAGGCATCTGGCATCCATACATGCTACATCACCCAGATTTCATCAAAAAAACCGTGACCAGTTCTAAACTAAAGAGACTAATGCATGTTCGGGCCTGAATTATCATATGCGCTACTGGAACCATGGTCAATGCACTGATCATTTTCATGCAAAGCAAACTCTAACTGACCTGAGAAGTGAGCGCCATTAGCTCCAGTTGCCCCTGGTAATGGCATTTCATCATGGATCTCATGTGTGATAGTCCGGTCTCTATGACCTCCGAAGCCCCAGGAGTTGAGGCCACGATCAGTGGTGACGCTGGAATGAGACATTGGGGAACCATCCAAGTTGCTGCTTGCTGGAAATTCTGAAGGAAAATTGTTGGTGGAGTGTCTATCCCATGCATGAGTTGACAGAAGAGAGAGAGCACAGCTCGAGTCCGAGACTTCTATAACATATTCACCAGGTGGAAATTCCGCCGGAGAGCCAAATGACCCTGCAGAAGATCCCTGAAAACACGGAGGTGCAGTACCATGCAAAGCAGGTGCAATGGGTGGAGCATCTAAAGCTTCATTCCATTCATTAGAAACCACCAGACCAGACCTTGGAGGTGGCAAGACACCTCTTGAATTGCTTGAGAAAATTGGGTAGCTGAAATCCACTGGAAAGCTTCTCAATCTCCTAGATTGTTCTGTATAACAGACCATACTGGTTTTCACCGTAAATGCAGCAGGGAAAAAAAAAACAAATACTGATAACATAGGAAATGCAGTATAAACAAAGAAATGGAAACATGAAAACGACTCAGGAGGTGCTGGTGACCGTGTGCAATCGGAGGAAGACAGCCCAAGCGTGATGGGAAAAGCACAGGTGGCTTCCTCCGGCGCTCATTATGTCCTGCCAGACGTCTGCGACAGCTGCGCTTTCCTTGGTCAAATTCAGATAACTGATGAAACCTGTGAGGACAAGGAAGCATTTTCAGCTTAAACTAGCAATGGACAAACATCAACTACGGTTGCAGCAATATGTAGATGCAGCCGAACACAGATAGTCTTGCAGAAGCCGTTATTTAATTTTTATGTTCCCTAATCAACATTAACCCTAAATAATAACAATTTATTATTATTTTCAAAAGGAATTTTTTAATAACTTTACTCGGTATTGGATTCATTTATATTCTAATAGACATATTTTGGTTTGTTTATATTTTCCTGACTAAATTAAAAACCGAAGATGCTCGCCCCTAGTGCCAACAGGACACACTAGTGCCAACAGGACATAAAGCACAAGAAAATTTCTGGGTTACACCAAAGAAAGTTGGAAACCAATACACATGTTGCACACACATTTATATAATGAGGTTGAGAAATGGCATTTAAATACATTTATCCAATAATAACTTTTTAATACTAGAGTTAGAAAGCAAAATTGTGAGCATAAGAAAATCATAGTGAATCCATTTTATTATGATTGGAGTTTGGGTTGAAAGTGGAATTGGACGAGTATTACAATAGGAGAACTGAATTACTAGCAAATGAATTCAGATGTGGAGAATTTACCTTCACACTCATAGGAAAAGTTGATCGTCTAACACTAACGAGGTGATAAAGTATACATGTAACGTTCATTGGGGTAGTAGCATGACATAAGCCAAGGAGGAGGCAATTTAGACTATTAGAATTAGGTGATAGCTAGATCCAAAAAAGACAGCCAAATAAATCTAAAATGACAATGCAAATTGTAGGGAAAATTTTTGGGATTTAATCAAGCAATATGTGGTGATGTATCTTGTGTTAGGAACAGGTCTCCTTGCAGATAGAAGGGAAGAAACAAGTCAAGAAAATTGATCAAAGATTCATTATCTTATGTGGTCGTGTATGTGTATGCCTTCAGTTATGTCTCCTTCCAATGCAACTCAGTTTCAATACATACGAACTTCTCTGTTCAATAATCCTGGGAATCTAGGCTGAGTTATAGCTGGGCTAGAGCAGTTATCTCAGTATACAGATCTGAAGATGTTGAGGATCCAATCTGTTTGGTTTTCATTAGGTCTAATTGGTCGTTGCGATGATCAGGTGTAGTGCAGAGGCAAGATTACATAATATATTTCCTCTGTATAAGTCAAGGTTCTGAGAACCGGACCGGATATCGAACTGATCGGAGCAAGGGTTCAGAGGTTCAGAAATTCAACCGGTTTAACCGGGGGTCCAACCGGGATATAACCGATATATAATAAAGCATATATTTATATAAATATATGAAACTAACAACTTATCCAATTACTTTCTTCAAGATTAGATCAACTAGGTGAGCATATGATATATTTCGTCAGCAACTCAGTACAGTATTCTTGAAAAAAAAAAAAGTTTCAAAAAAATTCAAGTTTAAAACATTGGATTCAAGAAATCTATATACGAAAAAATCTATTAGAAGTTAAAATATACAATAGTATTGTTCACGATAAAACTAAACAGGGACACTAGTAAAGCACATGCAAAATTACAATCCAAATATGTCATATTGATGTTTCATATGCCAGCACGACGATGCACGAAGCTGGAGGGGCGAGGCTAGCAGCGGCGAGGCGAGGCTAGCGGAGGTAGGGCGGCGCGGCGAGACTGGTAGAGCAGGGTGACGCAGGAGGCTACGCGGTGACTCTCTTGCAAGCAAACAACAGATTGTGTTCACTGTGGCATTATTGATATTTCATTTTTTTTTTTTTTAGTTGTTAGTTATTTTTATATAATAATATTGTATTTTTTAAAAATGTTTTGACTACCGTGTACAGATTTTCCTGATTTGTTTTATATAGACTAGACATCAAATTTGGCATCTGATATGATAGTAGTAGTAATAGGAATGGGCAAAATAAGATGTTGACTGATTTTGTGGAGGTAGACTTCAACCTAATGTGACGTTAATTGCATAGACAACTATACTAGAACCCTCATAGTGAAGCACACATGGGTAAAACCACAAGCTGTCAACTTTCAACTGCATTCCGATGAGTTTGAAGTGTTGGATGAGCATGCTCAGACAACAAGAAAACCTATGTTAGACAGGAAACATTGAATCAAAACAATAGGTTTGAGAGAGTACAAGGGATATAAGTATACATCCGCACTTAGGCCATAATTTAGAAACATAAAAATGCAAGCGTGCAAGTGTTGCATAGGATGAAACACAAACATAACTATCAAACACTTCATAAATTTTGCTATAAGCATTCATTGAGAAGATTGACCCGCAAAAGGGAAAAGCGAAAATCCTATGAATGAACAACTACAGTAGCAGTGAAGCAAGCAAAAGGCATTAAAAAAAAGATCGGCCTGGAAGCTAAAATTGCAGACTTGCAGATGGGTAGACGGATATTTCCTATTCGAGCGTCATCTATGATGCTAAAGAAAGCGATTACAATCAAGTATAAGGCTAGCAATCGACCCAAGGGTCAGTAATAGTATGCACTGTATCGTTGATATCTATCAAACCATCTAAAACTTCTGCTAAAAAAACTCAATTCGAAACCACGAAAACCTCTCTCATAAAGTAATATATTCATATTCTTGAATCAAAAGGGGCGTATATGAACAGAAACGAATTCCAAAGTGAAATCAAAACTATCATAGTGATCGCCCATAAGATAACATCAAAAATGAGGTCTACCAATATGGCTAGTCGCAGATCTAACACGAAGACAACCAAAAAAACGCAAATTTTAACTCCGCTGTATATGACCAAGCATAAGAAAAAGGGGTTATCAGTTCACAAGCGAATCAAGATCATCTATTTAGATGCAAAGTCAGAAAGAGAAACTATAAAAACAGTAGTCGTCAAAAAATGACCTGCTACACTGCTGACAGAACCTCTGCTCCAACCCCGCCACAATCGCATTGGGTGCCTTGGAATGCATCCCGCACACTTTATGCCTACAGTAGTAGGTCTTAACACCAGTCAGATCGGCATTGCATCCCTCCACCTGGCACCTTGGCGGCTGTGGCTGCCCTCCCTGCGCCGCCCCCTTACCTTTCCTAGACGGAAACGGCGTTGCAGCTCCCTTTACCGGAGCCGGCGGTGGCCTGGAGGAGCTACCACTCCCCCCTCCGCCAGAATCCTCAAAGTAAATCTTCTGCCCAAAGCTGAGGCCATGGAGTGCATCCCCGGAGGGGTTGAGAGAGCCCGGGTCCATCTTTTTCTGTGGCAGCGCCCTCTACAACCCATCCATGGCTCCGAAGGCAAGCGGAGGAGCAGGAATCGTCTTCTTGAAGACCAGAGAGAGAGAGAGAGAGAGCAGAAAACGAGAAAAAAAAAATAGTAGGTTCCGGGTCTTCCGACGTCTTTCTGGCTCATAAAGCTGTCACTGCGAGCACACAGCGGGAAAAAGTAGGGCATGGGCGATTTTTTTTATTTATAAAAAAATATATTTTTCTCATAAAATTAAGAAAATAAAATTTTAAAATAATTAATAATTTTTCTTCTCAATTTTTTAGGAGATAATAAAATTGTAAGTTTATATTCATCTCAAAAAACAAAAGAATGCTTGAAAAAGCAAAGAGGTTTTCTAAAAAATCATATTTTTCAAAAAAATGTTTAGTTTGTTTCATTTTTTATTTTCGTTTTCTAGAAAATCGTATTTTTTAATTTTTTGAAAAATAATTTTTTTTCATTTTCAAGTTTTCCAGAAAACGCTATGTTTTTTTCTGGAAAATAAAGCTGGAAAATATAAACCAAATATGTTTTCTAGAAAACAGCATTTTCTATCGAAAATGAAAATGAAAAACAGACTGGAAAATGCAAACCAAACGTCCCCTTATTTTTTCTGTATTTTTGTTGCAACTTTTAAGTTTCAACTGAGATTTTACAATTTTCAATATACAATATAGATATTATATTAAAAATATAAAAATTTATTATTCTCTTTAATAAAATTTTATTATGGATCGTATATTACAAATGACATATCTTCCACTATTATAAATCACAATATAATATTATTTTATATTAATTATGAATTAAAAAAATAAATTTAAGTTTTTACTATTATTTTTTAACTACAAACCCCAAACCTTACCCTTACAAATGATTCAAACTTTTTATTAAATTTTTTATTTTAAAAATCTTCCACAAATCTTGTATTAGAGATACAAAGGGAAAAGTGACTTGTGACCTCCTCCAAGGCATCCGTAATGATTTAATATTTTTAGTATTATAATATCTACCACCTTATACAAAAAAATAAGATTCACATATCATATATACATTAATATTAACATCTTTATTTTTTCATATTCGTTTAACATTTAACATCCATTATTTATAAGGTCTACATGCCATATACACGTTATCTCACATATATATTCTCTCACATACACATTCTTTATTTTCAATTTTATTTGCGTAATTGAAATAGTTAGTATTTAAAATAAATAATAATATTTTTAAATATATGAAAATTTAATTTTTTTATTAAAATAGTTGATTGTGATCGTTGTGGACATTTACTAGTCGTTTAGGTAACCATTGTCGATTTTCAATCGATTACGGTGCCCCAATCCATTGAAAGCATCCCCAATCGTAGCCCCCAATCGATTGGGAGCACATTAGGGGTGTCCCCAATTGATTGGAGCAACCCCCAATAGATTAGGAGATCCCTAATCGATTCCTCAATCAATTAGGGATATCTTGATCTCTCAATCAATTGGGGATGTCATGTCATCGTCGATAAACACATTCAAACATCTGAATACATTCATTACGTCAGCGCTTTAATGCATTCGCCACAACGATATTAACGCGTGCGGTTCATTAATCGAGTGTTATAACACTCAATTAACGAGCCATTACAGGTAATCTAATTTGGTAAAAGACAACTGAAGGAAATGAAAAAATATATATATATCAATTCGGCCTTACAAAAATTTACCATCAGTCATTAGATAAATCGAAAATCACTTGTGTACGGATAGTCTAAAAGTCCAACATCTCATAATTGTGCATCCAATTTAGAAAAAAAATCTTAAAAAATATATACAGCTAGTATTCAAACTATGAATACATAAATGATAAGTGATAATTTAATGCCCTTAGTTGCATCATAATCTCAAGACGAGGGGAATGAGTTTGCTATTCAAGCAAAGATAAACTTCATTTTTCTTGTCCAGACATGTTTGGCAAAGAGAAGTACAAAAGAGTTTTAATTCGGGGAGAGGGGAGATATATCACCCCCAAAAAGGAAGGTTAAAACCGATAGACCAAGTCGGGTGAAAGTCAAGAGAGATCAACGAGATTCAATCTGCCAGGCAGAATGACCAACTCGTCGACCTTCCCGGTCGACCCACCGACCTCCTCGGCGACCAAACGACCCATCAACCCGCCAACCTCCTCGGCGATCGGTCGATCCGCTGTCCTCCCTAGCGGACGACCGGCCAAGCTGCCGACCTCCTCGGTGACCGGCCGACCCGCCGACGTTCCTGGCATATAGCAGACTCGCCGATGTTTCCGGCACACAGTCGACTAGTCGACGTTCCCGACATACGACCGACCCGCCGACCTCTCTAGTGGGCGGCCGACCCGCCGACCTTCCCAGTCGACCAACCCCCCGACCTTCCTGGTCAACCGATGATCGACCAACCTCCTCGACAACGGGCCGACTCACCAACGTCCCTAGTGGACGGTCGAACTGCCGACCTTCGCGGCAGATTACAGGCCCGCCGCTCTTCACGGCCGAATCAATCTCTAGCACATGTCCGATCGGCCTAGTTGGTCGGATGCTTCGATTCAACTCCACTCCGACCTGACACCTCTTCTATGCCCAAATACCAAGACGACCCAATATATAATATGACACCATAATCCTCACAAGATCTACAAGATATGAGTAGTATAATGTGATATGATAGAATAATCCACATGAGATCTACAAGATATGGGCCACATATATTTTCTATCAGTTGGCACTCTTTATTATAGATGGGACAACTTGTTTGGGGTATTGCCTATAAAATAGCTCCGTGTGTTAAGAGAAAAGGGGGATTCACTTCATTCTACTCAAAGGGGACAGGCTGTGCTGAGAAGATTCATTTTTATTTGCATTTTCATTCTTTTTTACTTACTGTCTATCTTCTTCATACGCTGAAGACTGACTTGATCGTCGCAGTGCAAGATCAGGACACCCCCGGTCATCTTGCAGTTCATTCCAGCGATAGAAATGGCTCAGCGACGACTCCATTGGCCCCACCTTTTCTGTTAGATCGTTGACGGCTTGCGAGAGGGGGGAGGGGGGTGAATAGCAATTTTTCGTTTTCTTCTCTACCTACGTTGTTAGTGCGCAAGCGGAAATACAATAAAACAAGACTAACAACTAAGCAATGCTAACAATACCTATTTACGTGATTCGGAGATGAAGCTCCTACTCCAGATAGTCCGTGAGGTGGACGATCCCTTGATCCTTCGGCAGATCACTCCCCGTATACCCTCCGGCTAGCTCGTGTAGCTCCTTGTGGGTGGAGAAACCTCGTCACAATCCCAAGTACACTTTCTAAGCACTAAGACTACTAACAAGCCCTAACCAAGCTTGTTTCATCAGGGGTTTCTAGCCAAACCCGAGCATCTTTAAATAGAGCTTAAGGCTGAAAAACACCCTACCAGTCGACTTGGGGGCAGTCGACTGGTCCCACTGAAAATCGACTGTTGCAGCTCAACGTTCGAATTTTCAGCCAACTTAACCAGTCACGACCAGTCGACTGCTCCCAGAGCAGTGGGAGCAGTCGACTGGTCGAGGGTCGACTACCTTCTGTGAGTTTTTGTTCGTGCTGGCAGTCGACTGTTATATCACCAGTCGACTACCCAGCCTATACAAACACTCCTCCTCACTCCGAAGACCCTCCTCCACATGTGCTTTCAAGTCCACTTCCCGGCTTGCCCTTGAAGTCCTCTTCCTTCGGCTCTCGTCCTTTCATGACTTAGCTTGTTAAATCCGACACTTTCGACTAGGTCCCGGTAATTTCCGGAGGATTATCGGGCAGGTTCCAGGGTTTCCGAAGCCTTGGCCTTAAATTAGGGATTAAACTGTAATTAAAACAAATGGTTACAAGGGGTTAAGGGGTTGGAAATTAAGACATAGGGGCAATATTGCGATTAGTTGGAAGTTAGTTGGACTAAAGTGCAAAACTCCAATCCCTTAAGTCACCTTCGGCCCCTCCTCCGCCCGCATGCCCTAGCCGCCACAGTGCCCGACTCCTCCACAGCAGATCGCAGCAGCGCTACTTCTCCTCCGGCCGCGTGCTGCCCTAGCCATGCCCCTCTAGATCGCCGACGATCTTCTCCCTCAAAGCGAAGCCGGCGAGCGCAAGGTCGCCGACTCCTCTTCCCTCTCGGCCACGCGCACTCGACGCTGAAGCCCAATCATCTCCATTCTTTGCCTTCCGAAGGTTTCCTCTTCGATTTCCAGCGCCGATTTCGAGCTATCCCTTTTCCTCTCGTTCCCTGCCTTTTCTTCAAAGCGGTGTCCCCTCTCCTCCTATGCCGAGCTTTCCTCTGCAAGGCTACGGGTCGAGGATCACTGGAAGCTGGAGCAGGGGAGTTTTCTGTCAGCGCAAGTTCATGGTAAGGATTGATTCTTCACTACTGAGCTAGAATGGATTAAGTTTTGATTCAATGATGGATTTGGCAATGAACTATAAAGGCAGTTCATCTTATCTTAGGTTAGATATGAGATATTGAGCAAGCGGAGTTGAAGTGACCGTTGGAAAGGATTGGGGTTTCATTTCTTCCTCCCTGTCTTAGCTTATTGTGTGGTTCTGTTGTGGAGCTGTTGGAGATCCCTACTGTGTGCAGTGTAAGGTAATTCCTGAACATTGGTTTTAGGATCTGAGAATAGGGATTCAGTTTGGGTTCTAATTGAATTGCTCAGTGGTGTTCGGTTGACCTTTCATGCCATAGGGTTGTATTATAGTTCTGTTTCTTAAGTATAGATTTAGCTTGGGTATTGATCTGTGGGAGGAACTGTTAGCAATTTCATATGTGCTTACGGTTGGTTGGAATTGCAAACCAACCTAACCTAATCCTCAATCTTAATTACGTGGACTAATAAAGAACCGATTAGTTAATTGGATAAGATTGACTAAAAAGGGAATGATAACTGGGTTAACCCTAATTTGGTGTAGAGAATAGTTAGCTACTTATCTTTCTGTAAATAGCTAATTAATTACATCCTTGATACAGGGACTTGACTGGATTTATTGTTGCTTATTATTGGCGGGTGGTTCTTTCTGCTTTGATACGGACTTCCACTCTTGGAGGCGGGTACTTCTTGCTTGTCTTCTGTAGATCCACTTTATCTTTATGCATGGCTAGTAATTTATGCAGTAGGCTGATATTGACCTTTATCTGCTACCGTTTTGTTATCCTGCTTGATACTTATGCTTGACCTTGGATATGATCTACATTTATTTCTATACAGTCTCGTTTATTTGTTATCTGACTCTGTATAGCATTGGTATAAGCATGAGTATGTGGATATAGATTAGCATACCATTGTGTGGTTGTATTGGTTGATTTTGGTCATACCTGCACGTGTGTCTAGATATGGACTGATTAGGTTATTGTGGTATGTCACCTGATGTCTGCATTTGGTTGACTCTACTCGTATTTGCACGTGTATCTGGTTATAGGATTGATTGGGTTATGATGCATACATATGACCTGTGCATGATAGGTTGGGTTATGTGTCGATGACCTGGTAGGGGTTGCCTGTGTTAGTCATGCACCATACCTGCACTGTTGCATGCCGGCGATCAGCTGACTCCCTTGTGGTTGAGCCTAATCGTCTTCCGGCACATGATATGCACACACGGCCACTCATGGGTTAGTGGATACCGCTGGGTGTGAGCATTTGCTCTGTACTGCTCCGCTCGTCCGCTCATGGGTAGTGGTTACGGAGCGTGATAGCAAGCAGGGATCCCTTCTCTTACCATAGACTAGAGAAGATGAGAGAGATATCTCCCCCATATATACATGGGGCGGAGTGTTTACTCCACCAGCATCCTGTCCACTCGGTCACTCAGGAGCAGTGATGGCAGAGTGCTGACAGTGTCACGGCTCTACCCACTCGGCCGACACAGTATCGCCTGTCTCGGTGGCTTAACTGGTGTTAAGGGGTGACCATGACATTGCATCATGTGCATATGATGCATTTATGCATTGATTGTGTTTGTTGCATTTACTTGCTGCACTTGTTTGACATGCACATACAGGAGGTACTTTTGGTATGGTTTATTGACCCTGCACTTGCTCGTATGGTACGAGTCCTATTATGATCATGATAGACTGATTTCTGGTATGTACAGTCCTTTATTATTTCAGTTATGCATGCTTCTGATATTATTATGGAGACTGTATCCTGTTGTTTCTATATAGCTACTTTAGCTACTTTTCAGCCATGCATATCTTTCTATATACCCGCGAGTCCACTTGGACTCACCACCCGTCGTAACATTTTTGTTTCAGGTTGATAGCTCGCCGGAGGAGCCCAGTTGCCAGTCCCGGGTCCCCACGACTCCATTTGGATGGATCTTCCGCTGGTTTTGTTTTCTTTGATAGTATAGTCTACGTTTTGTATTCATTTCGTATATCGTGGACTTGTATTGGATTTATTCGTACGGTATTGTATTTTTGAGTCCTCTGTTGGACTTTGTATTTGTGGTTTTGCTACGCACCTGCCCAGGGGCAGCTCAGGTGAGTTATAATTTCAGTATAGAGTTGTTTCATCATTTTATACTTTATATATATCTATTTTGAGGCCTGAGGCCAATTTATAAACTGCGTGTGTTGTGTGTTTGTGTAAATTGTCCGCCGGACAGGGGAGGTGCTGTCCGATTTTATATTGGATCAGCGGCTCCAATGGTCTCGGGGCGTGACATAGCTGACTCTTCACAAGCAGCCTCGACTGTTGCCTTCGCGCCCTCTTCGTCTTCGGCTCCCATCCCTCGGATGCACACACAAGCCTCCAGCTTGCCTCCATGCCATCATTCACGCATGCCTCGAAGTTCGCGCCCCTTGGCTCATCGTCCCTGCTATCCATGGTCCCTCGGGTGCACACACAAGCCTACGACTTGTCTCCATGCCACCCTTCATCGTTCCCGAAGCCGTCCAGCTAAGTCAATATGTGTAACCTTGTAATCCTGCAGACTCAAATACACATATTAAATCACAAGGATAAATCTAACCTAAACCCTTTGCCCAAACATCAAAACACATGGTCACTCCGGACCATAGATTGTCTCAACATTTTCTTGGTCATAGCAATCTGGTTAACCTTCCAACCACATCATCGAAACTCTGTGTTGGTGCAATCATGCTCCAAATATTATTTACTTTTGATGTTTGGTTAAATGAGTTAAAGTTAGGCAATGTTAGTGATCTAACATGAAATTTGAGTAAGCAGGTATAAAGGAAAGTCCAGGTATGAAAGACTTGGCAAGGGAAGTCTAAGAATATTATTTTGGCGGATGAAGTCTCAGAGGTGCGACCTCTTGGCAAAAGAAGATTTAGCACGACAAAGCCAACAAAAACACTTCAAGGAAAGCGCAAGGATGAGGAGTCGAGGGCTCGAAAATATCCTAAGGGCGCAAGGTTGATGGAAGATGTTTGAAGGCATAAGTCTACGTTAATGGAAAGCATAATCTCACATTCATGAGGTATCAGTCGACTAATGAGAGAATTAGTCGACTAGTACACCAAATAGAGAGTTTAGTCGACTGATAAGAGGAATCAGTTGACTGCTACCTAACACCAGACCAAACAGAAAGATCAATCGACTGGGTCAGGTCCCAGTCAACTGATATGTTATCGTTGCAGGCTGACGGCAGAAAATTAAACGTAATTTACAGTGACCGTTGAAGCTCATTAGTCGACTGATGATGATAACAGTGGACTGATGTCGAAGGTAATACAAAAGCAGATTTCAGAGCTTGAAGAAAACATAACTTGATCTTCTCATTTTTTTTTCTTGAATGTTCTGAAGTCTCCAAGCTTTCAAGTTCTCAATTTCTTTCTCCAAAATCATTCTAACCTTGTAAGAGGAAGAGATCATCTTGTAAGGGTTTCTCCACCTTCAAACTTGATTTGAAAAGGAGAAAAACATAGTGGAGATTAATTATGTGGGTGTGGATCCTTGGATTAGTGACCTCAAGGAGGTGGAGACCAAGTAAATCAAGGGAGTTAACATTGTTTTAGTTGTTTTTGATTTTGTTTATATTCCTCTTGTGCTTCCGCTAATCATTTGTAAACAAAATCGAAGAGAAGCTATTCACCCCTACTCTCTAGCTAGACACAAAGGTCTTAACAACTGGTATCAGAGCTTGGGTCGCCTCTGTAGAACTCATCGTCAATCGAAGCATCAAGATAGCGTTTCAAGAGTGATAAAGCACCGCTCGACCACCTTTCTTTGATGGCAACAATTTCACATATTGAAATGGTAGGATGGAGTATTATTTGATGAATGATATTGAAAATTGATTTAGTATTGTATATGGTTTTGAGAAACCAAAGAATGAGTTCGGAGCACCTCTTCCATCTATGGAGTGGACAAAAGAGGTGTCCAAGAAAGCTAAAGTGAATGCAAAAGTCACAACTACTCTACAATGTGTACTTTCAAAGGAGTAATTGAAAAGGTTAGATCATTTAACTCCGCTAAAGAGCTTTATGAAAAACACATTGAGTTAAATGAAGGATCAACCGAATTAATGAGAGCCAAGAGAGATCTCTTGGTGGGTCAACTCCAAACCTTCATCATGAAGACCAATGAGACCATGAGTCAAATGCATGGTAGATTCAAGGAGATAGTAAATGGTCTTCATATAAGAGGTGAGAAAATTGATAATCGGGATCTAGTAAGGCATGTTCTTCAATTTTTTCCTAGAACCACCTTATGGGCATCAATGGTTGATGCGTATAAGTCTCTAGAGATTTTTCAAGAGTTAAGCTTGATGAACTATTTTGTAAGTTTGAACTACATGAACAAGTTAATATGTCTTCAAAAGATAAATGCATAACTCTTGTTGTAGAGAAGGAGAAGAAGAAGAAAAAGAAAGAATCTTCATCATCTGAGTCTGATCAAGTCTTCGGATAGCGATGAGGAGATGTCGACTAGTGAAGTGGCTCATTACGACAAGAAGATGATGGGAAGAACAAGAAAATTTATAAGGAGGGATGTGATGAAGATGTTTCTACCTTCAAGAAGTAAAAGTGGTTAAAGTTTAAGTTTTAATACTAATGTCATTATGAATGTAACAAGAAAGGACACATCAAGCCAAATTGCCCCGAATTGAAAAAGAAAGATGAAAAGGAAAAGAAAAAGAAGGAGAAAAAAAGGAGGAGGCAATGGTGGCTCAAGCTACATGGGACACACCAAGCATTGACTCATCGGATGAAGATGAGCTATGTCATGTCACAAGACACAAGACATTTATGACTTTTGAAGATAACAAAGAAACTTCAAGTGAGGAAGAAGCTTCAAGTGAGGAGGAAGTGTCAAGTGAAGAGGGTTTAAGTGATGAATCATCATCTAATGATAATGAGGTAAAAAAAATCTCCCAAAATTAAATTTCTTTATAAAACTGTAAAATACGGCGATTCGAAAATCCAGACCAGAAAATTTTTCGGAATTTTTCTAGATTGAGTCTAGGGTTTCCGGCCCTACGGGAGGACCCCAAGGGGCTTTATTGTAAAATTTTAAAATTTATTAAGGGCTTTATGGAAGAAAACCTTAAAGAGCTGGCTTAAGTAAATTTGCCTAAAGTTAAGGGGCTTACAGGTAGACTCTTAAATTACGAATGGATAAATAATTTATTCCTAGAAATTTATTAAAGTGGATTACAATAAGTTGGAGGGTTAAATAGCTAAAACCTTTACCCTAAGGGTAGGGTTTTGATTTTCAAGAGTGGAGGGGGTTTTCTGAAAAATGACCATCCACTTATATACTTTCGTTCCTCTTCTCTTTCACACGCCCGCAGCCAAAGCCAACCCGATGTTTTCCTCTTCGCGTGCCCTAGGCGCAGACACGCCGACTCTTCTCCTCCCATCCCCTCTTCGCCGCACGAGAAGGAAGCATAGAGCGTTGCCCTCGTTTGAGCGATCCACGTCGCCGACCATTGGCGTAGCCCAGATCATGACGCCGACGGCATCAACCATGCGCAACCCAAATTGCAAACGCCCCTCTCCTCTGCTGATCTCCTATCTCTGTCGTGTCACTGGCCGGTGCCATCTGGTCCAGCCGAGCTCTCAGTGCCAACAACCATTGTGCCCTTCTCCACGTGCGATCGAGGCCATCCCAAAGCCTATCGATCTTCTTTGTCCCTTCCCCTGTGCGGACAAAGATGTACGTCGGTGATCACCAATTTTGGCCGGTTGAAGGTGAGTCGGAACCCTAGCTGCAGCGCCGACCCCTTCTTCTTCCGTTTTCCTCTCATCGCGTTGCCCTAGTCGTTGCCATCACTCCTAGGCGACGCCGCCTACTATCCAACTTCATCCGCCTTCTTCCCGGGAAGATGCCAAGCAGCGGTTCGAGATCCACCAGACGCTAAGTACGAATCGGGTTAGCAAAGCAGGCGCGGTTTCACTTTAATCACAATCAGGTAAGGTCTGCCTCGGTTCAGTGCTCTCCTTATGAGTTGTGTTTCGATTTTGGATGGTGGATTAGCAATCAAATCTGGTTTTGGATTTCTAGATTGGAATTTGGTTTCTGTTTTGTAGAGTTTCATCTACTCGGATTTGGTTTTATATGATTAGATATGAGTACTTCGATCATATTGCCATTGTAGAAGGGATTTGGGTTTGATTCTTTTGTTGTTCTGTTTCTAGTGAGTAGGTCAGTAGAGACGAATTTGTGTTGGGCTAGAAATTGGCGTTTCTGATCGAATTATGGTTTCTTTGATAGAAATCCAACGTATGCATTCGGTTTAAGTATTTGAGAAGGTGGGTATGTTCTCTTTCCAGTGTTCCTATTGGGGGATTGCTACTGTCCGATTATGGCTTAGGGAGGTTGTGTTAGAAATTTGGATCTAAGTATCTGATCTTGGGTTTCTCTTGCCAAGAGGTCCTGTTTTGGAGTATATGAGTCTGCTATGAGACTTATGGTGAATTATCCTATTCTGGCCTTGTCCTCCTTCCCTGCCGTGAGATGTAAAGGAGGGATTGGATTGGTACAATCTTAATGTATGGTGTGTAACATACCCAAGTTATGAATCTTGATTGATGTTATGGGTTTTGATTTATTCCTTGTATGAGGTGTTACGGGGATTGATTTTGATTGTTCTATTTGATTCATCTCTATAGGTTTGGATCTCTAATGGTGGGTGTTCATGCGTGTGGTCAGGTAAGACTTGATTTATTTCAATGTGTTGTGTCTATTTGATGCTGTGAGCTATAGTGGATGATTTGGTGATAATCCAACTTAGGTCAGATTAGATGAAGTAGGTCTACTAGCTTAATTTCATTTGGATTGCGATGTTGAACCTAAAAAGGAGCTTGCCATGTATACTTTGGATCTTGGAGCTAGTGGATTCGAGGATTGGGTTTTATTCGAGGTAATCTCTTGGATCAGTTTTGGGGATTTGAACCTAAACATAATTGATTCGGGTGTCGAAAACCTAACATGAATCTAATCAAGGTAACTTGGGAAAATTATGGATACTCATTTAATTAAGATTAATTAAATGAAACGAGATAATTAGGACGATCCTAATAAATTGAGATAACTCGTTTAGCTATAATTTATATATTATTGTAGCTAAACATTATGCCTTTACTACAGGACACTGACTTGCTTTTGGACTTTTGGATGGGAGGTCCTTATTTGATACGGACTGCTTCTACTCTCTGGAGGCGGGTACCCTTTGACTTATCTTTATAATATTGTCATCTTGTTATGCAGAGACTGTTATAGATAGCAGTAAGATCATACGCTATCTCTGTTTATTATGCCTGTCCTGGATACTTGTTAGTTATCCCTGAGTTATTATGCCTGTCCTGAATACTTGTTAGTTATCCCTGAGTTATCATGTCTGTTCTGGATACTTATTAGTTATCCCTGAGTTATTATACCTGTCCTGGAAACTTGTTAGTTATCCTTGAGTTATCATGTCTGTTCTGGATACTTATTAGTTATCCCTGAGTTATTATACCTGTCCTGGATACTTGTTAGTTATCCTTGAGTTATCATGTCTGTTCTGGATACTTATTTATTATCCCTGAGTTATTATACCTGTCCTGAATACTTGTTAGTTATCCCTGAGTTATCATGTCTGTTCTGGATACTTATTAGTTATCCCTGAGTTATTATACCTGTCCTGATACTTGTTAGTTATCCTTGAGTTATCATGTCTGTTCTGGATACTTATTAGTTATCCCTGAGTTATTATACCTGTCCTGGATACTTGTTAGTTATCCTTGAGTTATCATGTCTGTTCTGGATACTTATTTATTATCCCTGAGTTATTATACCTGTCCTGGATACTTGTTAGTTATCCTTGAGTTATCATGTCTGTTTTGGATACTTATTAGTTATCCCTGAGTTATTATACCTGTCCTGGATACTTGTTAGTTATCGTTGAGTTATCATGTCTGTTCTGGATACTTATTAGTTATCCCTGAGTTATTATACCTGTCCTGGATACTTGTTAGTTATCCTTGAGTTATCATGTCTGTTCTGGATACTTATTAGTTATCCCTGAGTTATTATACCTGTCCTGGATACTTGTTAGTTATCCTTGAGTTATCATGTCTGTTCTGGATACTTGTTAGTTATCCCTGAGTTATTATGCCTGTTCTGGATACTTATTAGTTATCCCTGAGTTATTATACCTGTCCTGGATACTTGTTAGCTATCCCTGGGTTATTATGCCTGTCCTGGATACTTATTAGTTATCCCTGAGTTATTATACCTGTCCTGGATACTTGTTAGTTATCCCTGAGTTATCATGTCTGTTCTGGATACTTGTTATTTATCCCTGGTTATTATGCCTGTTCTGGATACTTGTTGGTTATCCCTGTTTATTATGCCTGTCCTGGATACCTGTGGTTTATCCCTGAGTTATTATGCTGTTAGTTCCATACAGTATCAGGTAGTGTCATATCTATATGTATGCTTAGAGATCGTGATGTATCTCCTGCCTTTGACCTTGAGGGATCTGTAGTTTTCGGCCAGTATACCTTGTAGGTTACCTGTATTTCCTGTTATAGGATTTCAGACTGAGACCTAGTATACTGAGGACTTAGGAGAGAGGTATGTGTATCTATCATACACCATCCTTGCATTGTTGCATGCCGGTGATCAGCGACTCCCTTGTGGTTGAGCCTAATCGTCTTCCGGCACATGATATGCACACACGGCCACTCATGGGTTAGTGGATACCGCTGGGTGTGTGCATTTGCTCTGTACTGCTCCGCTCGTCCGCTCATGGGTAGTGGTTTCGGAGCGTGGTAGCAGGCAGGGATCCCTTCTCTACCCATAGACCAGAGAAGATGAGAGAGATATCTCCCCCATATATATATGGGGCGGAGTGTTTACTCCACCAGCATCCTGTCCACTCGGTCACTCAGGAGTAATGATGGCAGAGTGCTGACAGTGTCACAGCTCTACCCACTCGGCCGACACAGTATCGTCTGTCTCGGTGGCTTGACTGGAGTTAGGGGGTGACCATGGCATTGCACCTTGTGCATATTTTGCATCGTGCATTGTTTGCTGCACTTGATTGCTGCACTTGTTTGACATGCATATTCTGGAGACTTGTTATCTGAGATTATATGTCTATTGATATTCCCTTGGTACTTATTATCCTCTTTTCAGGTTAGATGGATTCGGGTATGTATCTTTATTCAGTATCTTCGGTATACCCTTTTCTATTGTTCATATGAGGTTGTATCAGCGTAGACTTCTATTGTTATTATAACATACTATGCATATCTACTGGGTATTCGCTGAGTTTATGGACTCACACCGTTGCCATATGTTTTTATTTCAGGTTGAGATACTTGGAGTCGCCAGAAGAGCCCAGCAGCCAGTCCCTACCCATCGCGACGATAAAGTTTGTTTTGTACTTGGTAGTGCTTATGTGTTATATTTGTTTATTGGATTTGTATATGTCTGGGGAGTGTTGTTTTGTACCCTAAGGGGTTTATGTATTGGTTGTTTTGTCGTAAGTTGGACCGGTCCGCAGTCAGGTATCTTTATTTTGTGTTTTGGTTATGTTATATCTTTATTTTGAGGCCTGAGGCCAAATTATTAAACTGCGTGTATGTTTGGATATTGTATGTATGTGTAAATTGTCTGCCGGACAGGGGAGGTGCTGTCCGATTTTCTATTGGACCAGCGGCTCCTGGGTCTCGGGGCGTGACAAAAACTATTGCTTATCTCAAGAATGCTATGACCAAGTCACAATCTAGGGTTAATACGTTAAAAGAAGAACGTACTTAAGTCTATTAGAAGTAGTGCATGTATGCGTAGTGAATCAAGTATGACTAAGGAAGAAGATAACCATTTGAAAAATTAAGTTATTGACTTAAGAACATGTTTAGAGAAATTTACAAATGGGCCAAAGTATCTTAATATGATTCTTAGTAGTCAAAGAGCTGTGTACAACAAAACCGGATTAGGATATAAACCTAAGACTAAAGAGGTTGTCTATATTTCTCTTATAGGAAGAAATGACACGCCTAAAAGGAAAATCATTAAAAGCAATGTAAAACAAGCTTGGGTCCCTAAAAAGTATTTGAATAATATTATTGAATCAAGTGCATGGGTACCAAAAGATTATGTGTTTCATATTGTTTAGGTAAAAGAAAAGAAGAATTCAAACATGTGGATTGTGGATAGTGGTTGCTCAAGACACATGACCAGTGATGTGAGCAAGTTCTCCACATTAACTACATAAAAAAAGGAACGGTATCTTTTAAAAATAGTGGGAAGCTCAAGATTATATGTAGAGGTGCAATTGAAGTATCACCTACAATCACCATCCATAAAGTGCTTCTAATTAAGAATATAGAATTCAATTTGCTTAGTGTTAGCTAATTGTGTGATGTCGGATATAAAGTGGAGTTTCATGCAAATAAATATTTGGTTAAACACAATAGCTCAAAAAATATTATATTGGAAGGGTATAGAAAAATAAATCTTTATTATATCAATCTTTCCTATGCTTCGAACCTTTCTACTAAGTGTATTTTATCAAAATAAGAAGAAGGATGACTATAACATAGAAGACTTGGATATATCAACATGAAGAACATAGCAAAAGTAGCCAACATGGAGTTGGTAAAAGGACTACCACAGATCAAATATGCCAATAATAAAATGTGTAATGCATGCCACAAGTAATCTAAGTCATCACACAAAGGTAAAACTCTAATTAGTACTTCTTTACCATTAGAATTATTACATTTAGATCTTTTTTATTATCATAGTACTCCTTCATTAGTAGGAAATAAATTTGCTTAGTAATTGTTGACGATTTTTCTGGATACACTTGGGTCTACTTCATGAAACATAAGGATTAAACTCTAGAAATATTCATAGGATTTAGCAAAATGGTTGAAAATGAGAAAAATCTCAAAATCAACCGAATTAGGAGTGATCATGGTGGAGAGTTTAAAAATTCAAACTTCCTAGTTTTTGTCTAGAAAACAAGTACAAACATGAATTTTCTTTCCAAAAACACCTCAACAAAATGAGGTTGTAGAAAGAAAAAAATCGAGCATTGCAAGAAGCGGCTAGAACTATGCTCAATACTTAATTCTTTATCTAGTTATTTTTGTCAGAAGCGGTAAATACTGCTGGTTATATCCAAAATTATATTTTAATTTATCGATTTTTATGTTAGACACCCTTTGAATTATGGAATGGAAAAATTTCTCAAATTCACTATTTTTAAGTATTTGGTTGCAAGGCCTATATCTTAAATACTAAAGATGATTTAAAAAAATTTAAGTCAAAGGCGGATGAAGACATTCTAGTTGGCTACTCATCTACTAGTAGAGAATATAGAATATACAATAAAAGGACTCAAATGATTGAGGAATCATCTAATGTTGAATTTGATGAGTCTACCAATACTTATCCTAGAAAATCCTCCATTGATAAGGATATAGATTAAAAAAATCAAAACATTACCCAAGAAATTCAAAACTTACATTTAAGGAGTATTGATTAAGGGGGAGGAAGAAGTGCTTCAGATCATGAAAGAGACAATGATCATCATGAAGTTGATGAGCCCACAATCTCTAGGATTTTAAGACATCATCAAGATCATCTTATTGACCAAGCAGTTGGAGATGTTGCACAAGGAGTAAGGACTATATCCTATTTTATAGAGCATACTAGTCAAATTGCTCTAATATCACAACCTGAACCAAAATCGAATGATGAAGCCTGACGGGCCCAAAATATACTAATTAATTTGTCACGAAATGTATGGGCTCATCAAATTTAAATATGAATAAAATGAAATGCTAGAAACCCTTTTTTTTTTGCAATCAAAGAACAAAAGCGTAGTAAAGGGGCCACAGGTCGTATTTTTCTCGGGGACTAGTTGTCGTGTTTGATTCGAACTTGTATTTATGTGTCGTTTGTGAATTTGGGTTTCAATTAAAATCTGGGTTCTGGATTGCAATCAAGAATGGAATTACAATGGAAATAAAGAAAACTACATCAATGAACAAAACAAGGTGATGGCAATTAACAATTCAATCAATGGGAAATTTAACCAACTGATGCAACCTTATCAAATTTGGAATTCAAGATCTTATCTAATCAAATCTGATTTCGACTAGCACTAATGCAAAGATCTTCTTCAGAAATTACTACTCGAAACGAATTAAATTGCAATCCAATCTTTAACCAAACTAGTACACAATCATTTCCAAGACTCTACTTGATACAAGATGCAAGCCATTTACAAACTTGATACCCAACTGAGTTCAACAGAAATCTATGTTATACTGATTGATTTTAAAACACAATCATCATTAGAAAAACAGGTGAATTCCTGATGAAACCAGTGCCAAATCAGCTTGAGCACAAAAAGGAAAACTCTTGTGCCAAATTTGCCACTTCGGTGCCAAGAGATGAACTAATTGCCACAGCTGTAACCTGGCAATTTAGAAAGGCTGATCTGGTAGAAACATAGCCGAAACTGAAGGAAAAATGCAGCAATTGCTTGGGATGCAAAACTCCACAACTCTAAACAGAACTAAGCTGCAGAACTGCAGAAACTTGGCTGCAGGGATGCAGTGTGCAGAATTTCGGCACAAACTGAACTCAAAACACTCAAGCAAATGAATTCACGGGCTGATATCTAAAGGCAGCACTTCAGTGATACATACTCAGCAATGATGGCTACCATGTTCAGAATGAAACAAACTAGACAGATTTAGGATTCAAGTTGCAGAAATGGAGATTAATGCAACAAGCTGGATGAGAATGCAGAAATAAAATCAGCCTGCTAAACAACTCGAATCAACTGAATTAATAAACTAAATGTTGGCTTTAATTGCAGGGAATAAACTAAACAAGAAGTAAATTGAAAACAAGCCACAAAAGACTTGAAACTGAACTGAAATTCAGAACAGGGAAAAAGGGCTGATACGCAGCTGATACACCAGAATTTGGATAGGAATTCAACCGAAATTAAGAGTAATGGTCCACTAAACAAGTTTCCTAACTATTATACTTGCAGAAAATAAACCTAACTTAAGCAAAACAACCAAGAACCGAAATTACAGCTAATGAAACAGAAAATTCAGTAACGAGACATTGCAGAAATGAAACTACAGCAAACAAACTGAACTTAACTAACTAAACTAGCATCTATCCCTTCTCTGAGCTCAAGTTCGTCTTGCCGTCACACAAGATATGAGCCTCGAACCCGCAAGCTCAACACATCGCCGGAAAACTGCCTCTGCGAAGCAAATCTAGCTCAGCTCTGCTCAATTGCGAAAACCCATCCAATTCCTTCAACTCAGCTGCGATGATGATTTGAGATTGGTCCGAGCACTTCAGGGAACCCCTTTGAACTTCTCAGATGGATGAAATGGTGCGCAGCATTGAATTCCAGGAAGTGATGGCAAAACTGACGAGACCTCGATCAGTCCTATTCTTGGGCAATTTAGAGCTAGATTCTTCTCGGAAACCCTTTTCCAATGATCTGAAACTTGATCCAAAGGAGAGAATGATGCGGTCGCGCCTCGGATTGAAGAAAAACTGAAGAAAACTGAGAAACTATCGAAGAAGAAGTGCGTTGCGGCGAAGACGCGACGAGGAGAAGCTGCTGGGAAAATCTGATTAAATAGCTATCAATGGACGGTTGTGATTAATTTGAGAAATCCAACGGTTGATCTTCATCTGATCTGACCCAAACTTTGAGGATGTTGATCTGGGGTCAGGATCTGCCTTGTGGTAGCTCGGATCCTCCAGATATGCAACGGATGGTCCAGATCAACTCAATATGTGAATGGACGCTCTAGAGCCCTCCTTGCTTGATCCAACGGTTGATTTAGCTCCGATTGGGATGAAACCTTCAGATCTTGATCATAGAGCTTGATCAACCCTAACCCTAGCTCGGATTGCTTCAGATCGTCCCGGATGGCTCAGATCTAGCCGCTCTTGAATCGGAGGGTCCGGATTAATTGTAGGCTTGATAATTCGATCCGGTTCACATCCGACTCAAGTTTGACCCAGTATGCCCTAAGTCCTTGAACCTTTGGTGCCTACAAAAATAGATCCAAAATTTAGTGGCCAATTAATCCAATTTAATGCAAATTTGCAATTAAGTCCAAAATGAAGGTAAGTTCTAAAACCTAGGGCAATTTTACAATTAATCAATAAAAATATGAGTCAAACATGGATTTTAACATCTAAAATAATCAACAAAAATGGTACTTATCAAAGCCTTAATTGATATGGATTGGATCCATCAATGTAAGAGGAGTTGAACCAATTTGAGACAAAGTATGGAAATTGGTCTCAAGAACCAATGATAAAACAATTGTCACAACAAAATGAGTTTTTAGGAATAAATTGGATGATCAAGAGAGAGTCACTAGAAACAAGACTAAGTTAGTAATAAGGGGTTTCAATCAAATTGATGGACTTGATTATCATGAAACTTATGCTCCCGTAGCTTGATTATAGTCCATCCGGATCTTATTGGGATATACCGCTCACTTGAGTTTTAAACTTCATCAAATGGATGTGAAGTCTGTAGGACCGGTGCCGTCGATAGAGGGGGGTGAATATCGACTCGTTAAAACTTCTTTGTAAACTTATCATAAACTTCGAGGTTCATTTGTTCGTTCTGGACAGAGAGTTAGTAGCATCGGAAAATAAAAAGAACAAAAAACCAAACAACTCAGAGTGCACGTAGGTTTTACTTGGTTCCCAACCCCCCAGGGTCAGTACGTCCACTAATTGTCTCCTTTCCGGACTTTCCGTAGGTAGAGAAACTCGTCTTACTGTGCAACTTTTTCAACCAAAAGATAAAGAAAATTAAATGCATAAAGTAAACGCATACCAAACAAAAATCGAAGACCCGGCCGATCTGGAACTACGAAGTGCAGCGCACTTCCTCCTAGAGCCTCCTTGGTTGCAGAGCTTCGCCTCTAACACTTTTTCTTCGCTCGGAATGCTAAGAATGTTGTTGTGAATGATGTTCTGAGTTGAGGGGTCGAAACCCTTTATATAGCTTCTTCTCGGGCGCTAGTAAGGTTGTAGGGCGCCTCTATGCGTTGGTCAAACTTTATCTTCGCACCGAACTCGCAGCAGGGATAGAAGTCTCCTTCCTAGGCGCCTGGGAGCCCTCAGGCGCCTGTGTTAATAGGCGCCTGGGATGGGCCTGCCCGGTTTGGGGCGCCCTTTAGGTCTGGGGCGCCTGTAATGATACAGGCGCCTTGGATGACCTTCCATGCAGCTTTTTTCTCCTGCGTTAGTTTTTCTGTCTTGCCTCCAACTCCCAGTACCTGCAATACAATCAAAGACAAGACAAACAAGCATATAATCTTAGCCTTAATGATTGGTTCTGACTTTGGATTTCTCACGAAACCCTAGGTCAAACCGAGTTCCCTTCCCGGGGAACGCGCCTTCGCCTACTCCTCTCAGGAGAAGTTTGCCAACCAACTCCTCCGATTGGACTTTTGCCCGATCTTCCGGATCAGGACTTTGGTGCCCAGTCCACGACCAGGACTTATTGCCCAACCCTCGGTCAGGTCTTCGTGCCCACTGCCCAGTCCGCGACCACGACTTATTGCCCAACCCTCGGCCAGGACTTATTGCCCAATTCCTCGAATCAGGACTTCGTGCCCAGTCCGCAACCAGGACTTATTGCCCAATCCTCGGTCAGGTCTTCGGTGCCCAGCCCTCGGCCAGGACTTAGTGCCCAATCCATGATCGGGACTTAGTGCCCAATTCCTCGAATCAGGACTTATTGCCTAGGTTAACTAAGACTTAGTTTACCTTAATAAGTATTTCTTTTTGCTAGTCATGTTAATCCTGACTAGACTTCTTTTCTGCCAAACATCAAGTCTTGTTTGGCTTACTCCTTGGTCTAACTAACCAACCCTGGGTTTTTTGCTAAAAATCAGATCCTATTTAGCTAACCTTTATTCTGACTGATCAAACCACCCTTAGTATATTAATCAGATTAAATCTAGGTTTTATCACCCTACCAAACATCAGGTCCTGTTTGGCTAACCTCCCTTAGTTACCTTAACCAACCCTGGGTACTGGTTGACTCTGCCAAACATCAGATCCTATTTGACTAGGTCTTTTGTCAACCTGATCAATCTGGGTTTTCCCTACCAAACATAAGGTCCTGTTTGGTTTAACCCTTGATCATTTTGACTAACCCTTACCATGTTTAATATATCACTAACTTAAGCATATTGTTAAACATTGAAACACTAGAGGAGGACATCACTGATGCATCTTACACCAACAAAGATGGCGTTTCTTAATAGGTTTATTAAGAAAGAAGTTTATGTGGAGCAATCACCCAGTTTTGAAAACATAGATTATACAAATCATGTTTATAAATTAAAGAAAGTCTTATATGGGTTAAAACAAGCTCCCCGAGCTTGATATGAAAGACTCTCATCATTCTTAATCTCTAAGGGATTTAGAAGAGAAACACTTAATCCAACTCTATTTTTAAAGTCTAAAGATAAAGACTATTTTATTGCCCGAGTTTATGTTGATGACATCATTTTTGGCTCAACAAATAAAGAGTTTCTTTATGAATTCATTAAACATATGGAAAATGAGTTTATAATGAGTTTAGTTGGGGAGTTGACTTTCTTTTTAGGATTGCAAGTCAAACAAACTAATGAAGGAACTTATGTCTATCAAACAAAGTTTGCTAAGAAAATTATCAAGAAATTTAGTATGAAAAATGTTAAAGTAGTGTCTACTCCCATTGGAACAAATATCAAGATAGATAGTGATCATGAGGGAAAATTAGTTGATCCAAAGCAATATAGAAGAATGATTGGTAGTTTGTTATACCTAATCGCTAGTAGAATAGAAATACTATTTGCGGTAGACATGTGTGCAAGATATCAATCTTGTGCGAAAGAGTTTCACATAGTAGTGGTAAAAAAAATCTTAAGATATATTAAGGGACTCTCAATGTCGATTTTTTAGTGCCCTAAAACTCAAAATATTAATTTATTTGGGTGCACCGATTCCGATTATGCGGGTTGCAAATTGGATATGAAGAGTACTAGTGGTGGATGTCAATTTCTTGGATCCTCCGTAGTGAGTTGGAGTAGTAGAAAGCAACCATGTGTTGCTTTATCTACAACCAAGGCCGAATATGTGGCTATGGGTGGTTGTGTAACATAATTACTTTGGTTAATGCGTACCTTAGTGGATTGTGAGCTTCATTACTCCAAGATTAAAGCTTTATATGATAATGTGAGCACTATTAATATGACCAAAAATCCAGTGCATCACTTTAGGACAAAATACATTGAAGTGAAACATTACTTTATTAGAAATCATATGGCAAGAGGTACCATAAACTACATTATTTTGAATCAAAATCTAACTTTGCCGACATATTTACCAAGCTTCTACTTGAAGCGGAGTTCACCTCTCTAAGGAGAGGACTTGGTATGTACTTTGAACAACTATAATTTTAGCCTTGCGTGATTTAATACTAAGATAGTACCTTAACGCATCTCACAAAAATCCTAGGAGGTCATGCTTGTGTCTTTCTTTATTTCATCTCATAATACCTTAATTTATAGTTATATTTATGCATATGAGATGTTAGGATAATACAAATAATTCACTTGTGCTTATGACATTTTGATCAGTTATTAGATATATCATTTTACTAACAATAGATCAACTATAAGGAAAACAAATGTCTAATTAATGGACATCTTGCCCATAGATCATAGTTAGACATTTTAAATGTTTTGAAAATCATTTTATGTTCTACTTATAGTGGTATAGATTCGAAAAATATATGGTTTCAAAACTAGGTTTCAAAGTTGGTACATAATTTAAGTGTGTTTCAGGATTTTGAGATTTAATCAAAAATTTAAAAATATTTTGACTTTTGATGAAAATATATTTTTCCCTATTAGATGATATCAAAAGAAATATGTTTGCAAATTTTGTGATTTTTTAAATTTTTTAGAATTTTTTATACGTTTCTGAAATTCGATCAAAAATACTGAAAAGGCTGATTTCAGGATACCAAACGATTGGTACCGGTCTCAGTTTACTGGTAATAGTGTCGTCTAGAGAAACTAGGTTTTTCAATATAGATTACTCGACTAATAATTTTGTGATCGGCATCAGTCGACTGATGGTCACGATTCTTTAAAATAAACCCCGCGCATGGGTGGCGCTGAGACCCTAGTTTTGGTCGCCCCTCGACGCCCTTCGTCCACCTCGTCGTCTCCAGCTAGTCCAAGGGTTCCAAACCCCTTGGATTCTCTTCCCTAACCCCTCTCCACCTCTAGTTTTGAGTTTAGGGCAAAAGGGGCCTTCTTTGAGTCAACCTCGCCTCATCTTCTCCTCAACCTTCATGGAGCGAAGGTAATGAGTTTTCAAGATTTGCGACTGCTAAGATTTGAAACTAACCTTTCATATTTTGCATGCTTATCTCGATTTTTTCTTGATCTTTGTCATCTTGGTACATGCATTTTGCATTTGCATATTAGGGTTAGGCAAAAGCGTAGGGTTGGTGAGGTTACTTCCCGACAACCACCTCCTGAATCTACGGCTCCCCAGTTTCATTCCGAGGTCGCTCGCCAACTATTTGAGAATGCCGATTTCACTTTGATAAATTGCCGGTATCTCAATCGTCCTTATTTTGAAGAGATCACCCCTAAATTCATTAAGATCATTACTTATTTTGGGCTAGATAAGTTGGTAGGATGAACACATTATACTATGTAGATATTTGTAAAGAGTTCTATGCTAATCTACATTGCATTCACACTGATGGTAGAACATATGAGTCCTTGGTTGGGGGGGGGAGGTGGGTCGCCATTCCATTCACACCTAACGTGTTTGGGACATTTTTAGGGTGTCGGGTGTCGGAGAACCCGTTCACATACTTTCCTCATATCATTGACGTTGGTGCTTGGATGGCTAAAGAGGAGGGGGTGAATGTAGTCAGACACAAATTACTTGCTCTTTTGAAATCTTCTGCACTTAGAGTTAGTCACAGCGGAAGCAATACAAGTAGGAAACAAATATGCAGAAATCAAAGAACACCAAAAACCCTAACACAAGGATATACAAGGTTCGGGGATAACTTGCCCCTACTCCTTGGCGTGCCCGTAAGGTGGGCGATCCCTTGATCGTCGGCATATCAAGCCCCAGAAAATCCGGATAGATGAATCCTCCTTCTCGGTGGAGAAACCTCTCCACACAATGTCTCAACAGATATGAGAAATGAAGCACAAAGACCCAAAGACGTACAGAGCACAAGCAGAAGGACAAGCGCTTACACGGCAACACTCACAACCCAGCACAACCTCGGCAAGAGCCTTCACTCAGCTCTTCCTTGTCTGCTTGTTGATTGCCTCGCAACGCTATCACAACCTTCTCAGTACTCAAGTCGCAAATCCAACTGAAACCTCAAGAGTGGATACAAGAGTCGCTTGAGGTTCTGGATGATCAAAGTTGTTGCAAGAAGAGATTCACAGTTTTTTGCTCAAAGAGATGGATCACCAAAAAAAACCTTGCTGAGACTTCTTCGCCACAAGCTTTAAGTCTCTGCCCAAAACCCAGGTTATAGGTCCGTCTCTGCAGCTCCCAGCTGCTCACCAGCTCGTCTGCAACAGCCTCAGCTACTCCTGACCTCTTCTGGACTCACTGAACTCTCCTCAGCCAAGCCCAGGTCACCTCGTCAGCTTCCCAGCCATTGCCAGCCCGCGCCAGACGTCCGTTGTAACCTGAGAACCAAAAACGTCCAAACTGTCGTAGCAAAATACTCCAGTTGACTCTCCTTGAGTAAGCCCTGAGTTACATGCACACTTAGCAGATGATTAGCACAGCAAATCAACTATCAGAAGTTCAGAACAGATATCAGTAGCGAATCAGCAGAGAAACAGAACGCAATCAGAACACTGACAGTGTTTTTGAATTAAAGCTGTCAGCTACTGATCGGTCACCGGACCGATCAGAGTGACCCCTGATCGGTCATCAGACCGATCAGGATGGGCCCAGACCGATCAGGCTCCAGCCTGATCGGTCCCTAGTGAGAAACCCGAAATCGCAACTTCTCATGATCGATCACCAGATCGATCCCAAGTCGTGGATCGGTCACCAGACCGATCCACCCCTTTGCAGAGTGTTTTTCCAGCTTCGCAGCCAAAACCTACTGATCGGTCACCAGACCGATCAGGTTGTGGCATGATCGGCCTGGGGACCGATCAGGACACTTCCTGACCGATCAGGTTGAAACCTGATCGGTTATAAGGAGAAACTCGCGACATTTGATCGTTCACCAGAACGAACTGAAATCTCCCTGATCGGTCACCAGACCGATCAGGAGATGAACACAAAAGCTTCTGTTCTCTCCCTGATCGGTCACCAGACTGATCAGACATCTCTGGATCGGTCACCGGACCGATCAGAAAAGGGAGTTCGTGCCAACTTCCCTGATCGGCCACCAGATCGATCCAGCCAAGGCCAATTCCACCATAAGTCAAGAGAACAGGCTCCTTAGCCTTCTCTGACTCGTGCTCAGTCTCCCGGACCAAGACTCCGTGCCCAGCTTCACTCACCGGGACTTCATTCAACCTAGTTTCCCAAGCTAGGACCTGGCTTCACTCACCAGGGTTTCATCCAACCTAGCTTCCCAAGCTAGGACCTGGCTTCACTCACCAGAGTTTCATCCAACCTAGCTTTCCAAGCTAGGACCTGGCTTCACTCACCAGGGTTTCATCCAACCTAGCTTCCCAAGCTAGGACCTGGCTTCACTTACCAGGGTTTCATCCAACCTAGCTTCCCAAGCTAGGACCTCGCTTCACTCACCAGGATTTCATCCAACCTAGCTTCCCAAGCTAGGACCTGGCTTCACTCACCAGGATTTCACCTAGTCCCACTAGGTGTGCCTAGTCCCACTAGGTCTTTTCCACTTCACCTAGTCTCACTAGGTGTGCCTAGTCCCACTAGGTCTTTTCCCATGACAGCGTGCGATCTCCCGACCCACCTGGACTTAATCTGAATTCATTCAATCAAACTTAAATCATTGTCAACACCAAAACAATAATCATGCCAGACTACATCAACAATCTCCCCCTTTTTGTTGTTTGACAATCCTGATTTAAGTTTAGGTATTAGATCAATTGAAGTCCATTCAATTATCGTAAGGGAATCAAGATCCTCCCCCTACACTGATTAACCCTAAACTTAATCAATCATTCTCTCCCCCTTTGTCAAACACCGAAAAAGGTGTAGACTGGTTGTTAAGTTTAAAAATTTCTCCCCCTCAAACCTAGGGTTTCCCTCAAAACAAACAAAGGATTTGATTAATTTTGAAGACATATGAAAACATATGATAAAGATAAATCAGGATAAACCAATCATACGAATCATATGATCATGAAAATGAACCACCTAGCATAACGTAGTAATCACAAGGGCATACAGTAGCAGTCATAACATGAAACATGCAGATAGTCAGATGGTCAAATACATCGTAAAGCCATAACAGGCAAATGTATGCAAATCATGAATACAAGATCAAAGTCAAAGAAGAGCCACAATCAATCCTCGGGGGGGGGGGGGGGGGGGGGTCATCGGCCTGCATGGGGTCGTAGTCGTGTCATCGTCAGGGAGAAAGACCCCGTTGCAGTGCTGCTGGAGGGCGCGGCTCCAGGAAATATATGCTGGTAAGGATGACCAGCTGCCCACACGCACCACTCCTCGACCCACGCCTGGTGCTCGGAGCGGACCCCAGAGATGTCGGACTCTATCGCGAGTAGTCTCCGATCGAATGATCGAAACTCAGAGCGGACCTCCTGTCACCAGAGCTCAGAGATATGAAACTCGTGTTGCATCGTCTGCTCCAGCTCCGCAACCTGCCAGCGGAGATCGGTATCTAGCTCGTACTCATAGTCAGCTGCAGCGATGGGCGCCTCCTGAAGGGCAGCTGGTGCGGCTGGTACCTGAATGTATGCGCCCCGAGGTAGCTCTCCTAGACCTCGCCCATCCTTCCAAATAAGGCCCTGATCCTGAGGCCGAACAATGATGTCGGACTTGGCAAACGCACGTTTGCCCAGTCGGCAATCCTGGCGAACCATGGGCACTGTCCTGCCCTTGGTCACATCAACACCGACGGACTGAAGCCAGTCAGTAATGACGTGACCGAAAGGCATGTACACAGTGTGACGGCTGGGGTCTCTATAGGAGATGATAGACTGAAAGATGCTCTCCATGATGTCAAAATCTAAGTGGTGATGCATGCCATAGAGCATCAGACAGTGATATGAGCGAATCTCAGTAAGAGGTTTGGAGGTAATTGGCAGAATACAGTTTGTGATAATCTTGAAAAGAATATAGTCGACAAGAGAAAGACAAAGGGCCGCAAAGGTAGGAAAGTCAGGCCCTAACTCATCGAAGCCAGCTGGCCTAGGATGTCCAAAGAAATGCTCGTATATGGCGTCTGGGCTGACTCCCTCAAACGGAGAAAATAAAGGATCAGGAAGCTCGGGGTAGATAGAATAGAAATTTGGCGATCGTCGACCGCCAAGATACTCAAACAAGATATCGTAGGAAAAGTCAAGGTTTCTTTTGGCTACCCGAGTAGCAAAGTCAAAACCCCCTTGCGGTCCTTGTTGTAAATTGTTATAGAATTCTGATACGAGGTCAAAATTGATGGTCCGCTCGAGAGAAAGGAGAAGTTCAAGATTGTAGAAATCGACAACCTCTTTAATAGAGGGACAGTGTTCATATAGGAAAGGTCTATCAATAGACCTACACGGAAGGAGTTTGAAAGTCTAGCTTGAAAAGCTTGTTCGAAGGCAGCATTAGGAAATCGAGAACTAGAGGAAGGTTGAGGCCTACGAGAGGGTACAGACGATGAAGGGACTTTGCCCTTCGAGGTCCCCTCAACCGGTTCTTTGCCCTTCGAAGATTTCCTAATGTTGGAATAAGAGGACAACATTCAATTGAATCATAATAATGATCAAAAGAATATAGGATCATGACACACACAAATTTGATCATGAAAAGATTTGATAAGGTAGGTCACGGCACAGAAGAATCAAGTGAACACACAAAAATTCGCAAGATAAGATTTGATCAGTGAGGAATGTAATCAGTGCAGTGTGATCAATAGGCAAGTGAACAGAAGGGTAAGACACAACAAGGGCAAGGTCACGGTACACAATCACACAAAGAACCAACATGGTTAGCTTCCACAAATCATGACTGATGAAGTAATCAACAGTTTAAAAACAAAACAAAACTTACTTAGGGGCCATTCCGTTGGCTGGTTTGTTCGGGAAGAACACGTCTCAAGAAGTTGAGAGAAGAGACTGCGCAGAGAATGGAGCGGCGCAGAGGACTTGTGGAGGAAGAAGGAACTCACTGCAAGATCTCACACACCGCAGGAAGCAGAGAGAAGGAGAGCTCACAAGAATTCGCAGGAAGGAGAGCTCACGTGCAGGTAGAGGAGGAAGAAGAGATTCGGCCGGCTAGGGTTGAGGAATATGAGATTGATGAAGTTAATAGGTTGGTGGATCGATCCACCAACCGAAATTTATTGCGATCGAACGGATCACCGTTCGATCTAGGAACGCCCTGACCGATCAGGGAACCACCTGATCGGTCTGGCTGGGGCCTGATCGGTCGGGTGATCGATCAGGGAAGCCCCTGATCAGTCTACCGATCGATCAGTGAGCGAACAGAGAGTTTGTGAGATTTTCTGTGACCCTTCAGATCGGTCGGTGGACCGATCACCAAGGGGGCCAGATCGGTCAGTGGACCGATCCAGGACAACACAGAGGGATTTCAATGGGATGTCGAGGGGTAATGGGAGGATCGGTCGCGACACTAATGATGGGGTCAGTGGCAGGTGTGATTACTAGCAAGCGAAGGGGGGAGTCATCGACAACTGTGACGGCAAGGGGAGCAGCAACAGGAGCCACGTAAGGCACGATGGCCATGGAGGCGGACGAAGCCCTCGGGTCGGGAGCCGCTCTCGTCTTCTTCTTCTTCTTCTTCTCCAGATGTTTGCTGGAAGAAGGGGTGATGAGCCCCCTATCGGGAAAGATGCTCGTCGACGCTTGGAGGAAGCGCGAGGTCTGATGGTTATAGGTGGGGCGGTCTCGGAGGCAATGGGAATTGACTCCGGTATGGTCGGGGTCGGGTCGGCCGAGACGTTTTCCGCCGAAGCACCTCTTCTAGCAGCCAGTACAGAAGCGACCCGAGTCTCCAGCTCGGCCTTATTCAGCCTGAAGCCTCCCTTCGGAGCCGTAGACAGCAGCAGGGAAACTGTGAAAATAAAATAAGCTTGGGCATGACTAAAAGATGTACATGAAAGAGGCAATGAGGCTTACCAACGGCAGACAGGGAAGGGACAGGACTTGGGCTAAGACCAAAGGCGGAGAGAATCCCCTCCTTTAGCAGAAGGCCACCGTGGAAATGCCTGTCCTCTAGCTCGGCTGTGACGTTCAGGTAGGCCACGGAAGTGCGATAGTTCCGGGGGAGGGCCTCAGAAACAGGAAGTCCTTCGACCCAGGTCGTGGGCCAGCCCGGGGCTGAGATGGGCCCGATGAAGAAGTAGCGCTCCTTCCATCCCTTGTTTGAAGTGGGAAGGTTCAAGAGGAAGGAGGCCTTGGCTCGAGCTTGGAAGAAGAAGTCGCCCGTTTCTTGCTGTTTGGGATAGAAAAGGTAATGAAAATTCTTCGGCTCCAAGGGAATCCGGAGTAGTGAAAAAACGATGACCGAGCCACACATCAGACGTATGGCGTTGGGGACAAGCTGAGGTAATGGAATTTGGAAGTAGTTGCAAACGGCGGAAGGAAAGGATGAGTGGGGAAATGGAGACCAGCTTGTAGGTGGTCTCGAGACAAAGCAATGTAGCCTAAGGGAGCGGAGTCCGGTCGGTCGTGCGATTCAGGCAGGCGCAGTTGGTGGTCTTCAGGGATTAAGAAATCAGACTGTATTTGCTCCAGGTCATGGGCAGTGAGGGCAGTTACCATGGTCGAATACCAAGGCCGAGGAGGAGTTGGAGACGAGGAAGAAGAGGCCATCGGATAAGGAGAAGACGGGAAGCTAACCGTCGGATGGAGTCGCCGGAGGAAAGTCGAGGAGGAGTAGCTGTCTAAGCCCTAGTGGTACTCAAAGTGGCGAAGAACGACGAGAGGTTTCAGACGCATGGAGAAGAACAAGCAGGCGAAAGACCTACTTAGGGGAATAGGCAAGGAACGCCAGTCGTTCGATGAGGAACCGGGAAAAACGTGTGACCCTGCCAGAGCCGTCTGATCTGGCTCGGGTAATGTGTGTGATGGTAGAGCACAGGCATGGGTAGAACATTTGGGAAGGCCAAGGGCGGATCTGTCGGTGTGTGAGGGTGGATGGTGTAGGGGCGCGAGTCTCGTGTCGTTTAGGTAGCAATCAGTGGGAAGATACGCCGGTTTCCGAGGTGTGCGCCAGGCTCGAGCCAAAGTTGAGGTCCAGTCAGTCAGACTACGTGCCTCCTTCGACTAGACTTGAGCGAGATGCTTATGATCCCGAGCCAGCTTGTGTGTAGCCTGACCCGGCAGCCTGGCGCCCAGTCAGAAGGAAGAGGGTTAGTGGGCTGCAAAGGCCCATCAGATAGGTGTCGAGCGGGTTTAGGTCCTGAAACTGGCGCGTGGTGGCCCACGCTCTTTAGTATCAGTCTGACCCCAAGTCAGATGTTCATGCTCTAAGACTCATCCAGGTTCGGCTCCCCGCCGACGCGTGGCGGCCCACGCTCCGGGGGTAAGCCTAAATCGGAGGAGGCGTTACTTAGTGCCCCAGTCGGCACCCTCACAGGCCCTCAGTCGGCCTCATCCTTCAGTGCCCCCAGTCGGCACCCTCACATGCCCTCAGTCGGCACCCTCATAGGCCCTCAGTCGGCCTCATCCTTCAGTGCCCCCAATCGGCACCCTCACAGGCCCTCAGTCGGCACCCTCATAGGCCCTCAGTCGGCCTGATCCTTCAGTGCCCCCAGTCGGCACCCTCACAGGCCCTCAGTCGGCCTCATCCTTCAGTGCCCCCAGTCAGCACCTTCATAGGCCCTCAGTCGACCTCATCCCTCAGTGCCCCCAGTCGGCACCCTCACAGACTCTCAGTCGGCCTCTACACCTAGTGCCTCAGTCGGCACAACCACTCCCTGACATCAGGATACCAGAAGCCGTACGGGGTCGGCGCAGGACTAAAGCCATCTTGGTACCAAGTGACAGATATCTCGCCAAGGTATTGATTTCCCTGCCATATCCTGCCCCCCCCCCCCCCCGTACCAAGCCCACATACCCTGATGTCAGGCCGAGCGACGTCCAACATCGCCAACCCTTAAGTTGGCAGTGCCCCTTTCTTTAATACAGAATGCGCCACTTTATCCTGTCACCTCTAGTCATGCATTACCTTGTCCTCGCTATATGACAACAGGTGGCAGGCGGGACAGGAGCTGTCAGCTTTCCCGGCTATATAAGCCTCTTTACTCCGCATTTCTCAGGTACGAGCGATAGTGCAATTCCATACTATTCTATTGTCTTCCATCGCCACCGTCGAGTACTGACTTGACCGTCGTAGTGCCTGGCCGGGGACTTTTCTCGGCGGGTTTCTAACGGTCTCTATCTTGCAAGCTATAGGAGATCCAGCTCGTTAGACCACCTCAGCAACCTCACTCTCCCTGGAGGCTTACTCGGCTATAAAGACGTCCAACTCACTTCGCGACAGGATCAATTATTATAGCATTAACTATGATAATAATCATTATAACTCATAGTACTTGAGATATCATAGTAGCTAGTTACAAATAATTTTAAGTCAATTTAAATCAAACTGAAGTTATCTTGATAAGTTTGAGTAATTTTGATGAAGTTGACAACAAAAAAAAGTATTTTATTAAAGTTTTACTCAATTGATAGTATTTTTTATTAAGTTACTATAATTTTAATGTATATCATACTAGTGGAGTTGAATCCGACCGCGAAGGTGCAACTCTACGTCTCGAATTGATTCAGGAATCAATTTAAGATATCATGACGTACCTCAATCAATTCTAAACGTCTCAATCGTGCACAATAACACACAAAATTATCACATAACACACACACACACACACATATATATATATATATATATATATATATATATATATTTATTTATTTATTTATTGCTGATATGGTATTTTTCTTTCAATGGATAAGGATAATGAGAAAGCAGGTTGTTATAGATCACCATGATCGTGATCGTCTCTGATATTAATCAATTCAAATAATTAAATATCAAATGCTAATTATAAAATAAATAAATTAATAATATATATATATATATATATATATATATATATATATATATATATATATATATATATATATATATCATTTTAATGAAAAAAATGATAAGAAGTGTTTTTCGTCCCATTTTATTTTTCATTTTCTCTTCACATGAGTTGAGGTGGCCAATTAACCCGACTCCACTACAATTTGCCATTTGGTTATTCTTGGCCCATGGGTATGCTGAGTCCTTTTATAGCCCACTTAAGAAGACTGGCCCGGCCAGTTAGATGCCATGAAATTCGAATCTTACAGTGGATCCGAAAAGGGGTACGGCGGTGCTGCGCTTTCTCTCCCTCCCCACCTTTGCCTGCGTCCGTCGACGTCCTCCGCTCCTCTTCCTCCAGCTACGGCCTCTGCACCCGCTTCTGTTTTCGCCGACGCTGTATGCATTCTTGAAGTGGCACCGGTTCTGACGATTCTTCCTGGTAAGATTTCTCTCATGTTCTTTCCCTTTATTTTTCTCCAACTCAATTAGCTTCCGTTTCGGCGAGATTGTGGCGATCTTTCTGGATTCCTTCAGTTGATGTAAAAAAGAAAAAAACTTTTTTAAAAAAAATAATTTTCGATCATAGAAACACGAGACTTCTGTCGGTTTCCAATTTGGGCAATGATATAATTAGTTTTCAATCTGTTGCAAGTGGAAGTTATTGTTGTTTGAAATTATTTAATGATATGACATACTGCATCATCATCATCTAGGCATGATTATCCAAAAGATTTGGGATGAACTACATGAATTTTATCACCCCATTGATATTTATGTAAAACTAAGTCATTAGTCATATTCAAATTAATTATCTTTTATCACATTGAGTGATTTTTTCTTTAGCCTTCCATGTCCTTCACACATTTAACTCTAGTATATGCAACTCTTCTAACTAATTTACTCTGTCTTTGAACATGCATACTTTTTCTCATTTTACCATCTATTGAAGCTACACCTAATTGCTCTGACTTTACGTGATTTATCGAGAAAGTGTAACATTATATGTTAAATAAAAATATTTAAAAATTTGTTACAAAATTCAGAAAACATGCATGGATTTGTTAAAAGTAAAAGTTATTGTTACATCTATTGAAATATCAAAAGTTGGTGTTAAATTGAGTAAGTACCTTTTCATAGGCCAGCCTCTTCTTAAATGCTACTGAATCACTTGATACTTGCACCATGGGTCTAGCCCCGCCGCGGGTTTGGGGGTGGGGAGGTAGTTTTAAAAATCAATTAATACTACTATACGTCACTGCCACTTTCATATGCTGATTCACCACCGTTCGTCGTTGGAAAACTAAAATTGACCACATATTTGGAAAGCCCTCAACCTAAACTATCAATTGGTACCACTTTTAAGAGAAAGTATGGTGGTTGGGAATGTTACGTGTTGAATTTTAAAAATAAAACATATAATAATAAATGAATGAACTAAATTGTAGAACACGAAGTGAGAGCTCTAAATTAAAATTGGATTGGGTTCAAACTAAATCCAATGGGTAGGCGTGGAGATAAGGATTACGTTGGTTCGAACCGAGATTGATTTGGTCAAGTTATGGCCGAACCAAGTTTGAGGTTTAATCAGTTTTAAACGAATTAGGGTATTTTTGAAGAAATCTTCTCTTTCTTTTTTTTTTCCTCCCTTTTCTCTCTATAAACGCCCAAGGCCGAACCAAGTTTAAGGTTTAAGCGGTTTTAAACGAATTAGGGTATTTTTGAAGAAACCTTCTCTTTCTTTTTTTCCCCCCTCCCTTTTCTCTCTATAAATGCACCCCTCCCCCCCGCCCCGCCCCGCGCAGGGTGCCATTTGCCACCGTTGTGCCTTTGCCCTCTCTTTTAGTCTTCCTTTCCTCTTCTTCTTTTTCTTTTCTCCAATAGCAGTAAACCTGCATTTTTTTTCCTTTCCTGTTCTCAAGCACAAGAGCTCGCTCTCTTGTCTTCTCCTTTCTTTTCTCTAGCAAGCAAGAAATGCAGCATTAGCTACTGCCTTCTTCCAACAAGAGCTGTCCTTGACCCTCGCATCTTCTTCCTCTTCTCGTATTTTCTAGGATTTTGTTGTCATTGCAAGAATAGTCCTGTTGTGCCTTGTCTTGCTCTTTTTGTGTCGTTGCTGAACTTACGAGGTTGCTAACAAAGAAGATAAAGTTGACTCTTTTGCTTCTTCCTCCCTATCTTCTCTTCTCTATTTTTCTCAAAAGCAACGGTCTTCTTTTTATCTTTTCCAGTGAGCAACCCTTTACAAGCAGTTTTTTCCCCCTTTGTCTAACCACAACAACAACAAGAGGAGTAAGTTGTTCATTTTTACTTTCATGTTTCATTAATTGAAGGAGAGCTATAAAGTATTAAACTTTATTTTACTATGTTGTTAGTTAGGATGGTTATTTAGATTAGAATGAAGGTCTCATATGCAAAAATGCTAAATATTATGAGGAACCGAGATTCCTGTTGGTCCCGTACAGGCCAGCTAGAGAGGGTGAATAGTCTTGTAAGTTCAAACTATATCTTTTGCAAGTTCTTTAGCAAAGATGGATCGATTATTTAAACAAAATAAAAATCAACATAAACACAATGTAAAAGGCTAACAGAGTTTACTTGGTTGCAACCGGGGTGGTTGTTATTCGAAGGCAGCTGAAAAACGCACTAAACAACTCCTTCATGGAAGGCGAAGAAGCCTCTTACAGACGTTTAAACAGCTCGTTAAAAGACTAGGACATGAATTACAGTTGTTGTTCTTTCTTCCTAGCTCTAGGGGCTAGTTATAGCCCCAAAAGGTGAGTTACTGTTGAGCTGAGGTGCCTCAGTTGGATAAGAAATTATTCACGCAGTTAACGGTAACTTTTGATAAGTTTTTGGCTCGAGGCGCCTCAGTTCCGACTTGAGGCGTCTCAATTTTGCTTTGACGCAAAACTCATCCATTCAACTGAGGCACCTTCATAAGCAACTGAAGTGCCTCAGTTGACCATTTGGTCAAAAGTCAACTACTACGTTGACTTTTTCGCCTTTTGTTTGCTTGGGTGATTTCCGACCATCTAGAGTTGAACTCACCCGAACTTAGCTCCAGCCTTCTCCTCGAACGGGCTTGGTTGATCACATCAAAATTAACCCGGGGTACTTACAATCTCTCTCTTTGATGTGCATCAACCCAAGTTAAGTTAGGGTAAACCAACATATAAAATAACAATGTTTTATAAAAAAAATAAAATCTATGTAATTTAGTAACAAATATTGAATATTGCAGTTAGGACCTCCCCCGAACTTAACCCCAATACTTCTCTCTCTTTTATCACATCAAAAAGCAGGTTGTTTGTTAAAATATCGAATAACTTAGTTAAAACATTACATTAAATTTCTATGTGGTAAAAAAAAATTTAAATAAGTTTCAAGACATAAAAAAAATTAAACCTTCTGAAACTTAGGTAATTTTTTGAAAAGTTCATTTCTTTGCCAAAAATAAGTGATTATCTTTCTAAGTATGTAGAATTTAACAGAAAGTTATTAAAATTTTTGAGTCGAACAAATTATCTCCAAAAAATTTAAAATATTTAAAATAAATTTTTCGAAGAAAAACTCATAAAAATTCATCTATTTGGCAGAAAATTTCAAAAGTTTTTATCAAGGTGTTAAAATAGTACGCTTAACTTTGTAAAAATTTTCAAGATTAAATAACTTTTCTATGTATTGAATAATAATTTTCATTAAGGAACTGTGAAGGTTTTGAAAAATTACTCTTCAAAAATCGATTTTGACTTTAAAAAATTTGATAATTCTTCTCAACAGTCAGAATGTAATGGCAAAAAAAAATTTTGGTGTATTTTTAGAATTAAAAATTCGAATTTTGATTAAGAATTCGTAGAAATTCATAAAATGTTCGATAAAATCTCAAAAGTTTTCTGTGGATAGATATGAATTGTATCTATTACAGAAAAATTCAAAAAGAAATTAAATTCTGAAATAACTTGTCGAATGGATTTTTGTAATAAAAAATTTCTAAAGCAATTACTAAGCATGCATATAAAGATATTTAACAGTTTAAAATGAATTTAGGAACCAACACAAACTTTTACCTATTGGATTGATCAAGATTTTAGGTAGAATATAATTTTTGGGCACATTTGCAATTTGCCCCCCATGATTTCTAATATACCAGTTCAGTTCTCCATTATATCTAGTAATTCTTTTTGGAGAATAAACATTTGAGTTTGCTGAGCCCTTTTCAATATTCTTTTAGTTTTTCATTTTCTATTTTTAAATTGTCATTCTCAATTTTCAAATTATCAAATAGCTTTATTGGGCATGCAGTGGCTAATTCCTTTTTCAAATTTATATTTTTTATCCTTAATTTGTATAAAGAACTAAGCATATATTTTATACTGGAATGAAGCTTGTCTGGAGGAAGTTTGTATACCTCACTTACAATTTCGTCGTATTTGAAGCTGGATACTCTCCCTTCATCGCTGCTTTCTTCTGTTATATCTCTTCCTTCATAGATGCTCATCTCGGAGGTTATTTTGTCGTCAGATTCCTAATGACTTATCGTAAATGCAAGTCCGGCGTAGGCCTCGATCTCGGACTCTGATGACGAATTGTCCCATGTAACTTTTAAGTTCTTGTGCTTCTATTTTCTTGGTCCTTTGTCTCTTTTCTTGTTAGCCAGCTTTGGACAGTTATCTTTTATGTGCTTTTCTTCTTGGCAGTTATAATATATGACTTTTCTTTTTCCCCTTTTGCTTGCATCTTGGTAAATTTGTTAGATTTAAACATTTTATTTAACTTCCTTATCATATATGTTGTTTCCTCTTCATCTGCTGAAGACTCTGCATCGGGTTTGATCTTCTTGGCTTGTAGTGCTAACTCCTAGTTCACACCTTTTCTATGTCCTGTGCATCGAGATTTATGTAATTCCAAGGTTGAAAATAGACTTTCTAGAGTATTTACCTCAAGATCCTTGGAGATGTAGTATGAGTCGATTATTAACATTCATTCCGGCGTTCTCGGAAATGCGTTTAGAGCATACCTTAACGAATCACGGTTTGTTACCGTTTCTCCGAGATTCATGAGTCTAGTGATCAGTTTCTTGATCTTGGCATGTAGTTGAACCACTGCCTCTCCTTCCATCTAGAGGTTGGTTAGCTGAGTTTAGAGTAGATCCTGCCTATAAGTTTTGCTTCCGATGTTCTCTAGTGCAGTTCTAGGAACTTTTCCCATAGTTCTTTTGCCGATGTGTAAGTGTCGATCCGATTGACTTCCTGAGCTGGTAATACGGTTAGCATGTGGAACTCTACTTTTTCGTTGGCCACGAAGTCGGCTTGCTCCTTCTTTGTCCAAACATGCTCTTCCTTGTTTTTGAGCGCTACAAAATTATTTTTCATAATTGGTAATAATTCAAAGTTTGTCTTGAAGAATACTTCCATTCGACGTTTCATCGCGAACTCTCCCTTGAACTTTGGTAGGTAGATATCCGATCCGACCATTATCATGGTGCTTTATCAGGCGGTTAGTCCTTCAAAAGCGAACCTCGCTCTGATACCAATTGTTGGTCTTGTGCAGGCCGGCTAGAGGGGGTGAATAGCCCTGCAAGTTCAAACTATATCTTTTGCAAGTTCTGTAGCAAAGATGGATAGATTAGTTAAATAGAATAAAAATCAACATAAACCCAACTTAAATTATGTAAAATGCTAGCAGAGTTTACTTGGTTGCAACTAGGATGGTTGCTAATCCGAGACAGTTGAAAAGCGCACTAAAAATCTCCTTCGTGGAAGGCAGAGAAGCCTCTTACAGACGTTTAAACAACTCATTGAAAGACTAGGAAATGAATTACAGTTGTTGTTCTTTCTTCCTAGCTCTAGGGGGCTATTTATAGCCCAAAAAGGTGAATTACCGTTGAGTTGAGGCATCTCAGTTGGATAAGAAATTATCCACGCAGCTAACGGTAACTTTTGATAAGGTTTTGATCTGAGGCGCCTCAGTTCTGACCCGAGGCGCCTCAATTCCGACTTGAGGAGCCTCTGGTTCTAACTGAGGCGCCTGAGTTCTGCTTTGATGCAAAACTCATCCATTCAACTGAGGTGCCTTTATAAGCAACTAAGGCGCCCCAGTTGACCATTTGGTTAAAAGTCAATGTTTGTGTTGACTTTTTCGTCTTTTGTCCGCTTAGGTGATTTTCGACCATCCAGAGTTGAGCTCACTTGAACTCAGCTCTAGACTTCTCCTCAAACGGGCTTCCTCCCCGGCTTTTTGTCCTTCGGACATCACACACGTCCTTCTCGTCCATCGGTGTACTCTTCCGTAGCCTCTGCATCCTCGGATGCACCGAACCCATCGACTCCCTTCCTCGTGTCATCCTTCTCCTCTGCTGTTGTTTTCTGCTGGATTTCTTGTGCACCTAAGCTCCTGCACACTTAGACACAAGGATGAAAAACAACCAGGACCTAACTTGACTTGGTTGATCACATCAAAATTAACTTGAGGTACTTACAATTACAAATGATCCTTCGACTTTGAGTCATAGATAAGCTCTAAGGATTGACAGATCGTGGTTTCAACTAGAACCAAAGGTTAAATATTTTGCTTTTATTATTATTTTTAATTTATTGAATTAGCTCCCTTTGGTTGAAAATCCTGGCTATGCCACTAAGCACAACCATAATAGAGCGACAACAATGCTTTCCTTCAATAGTTCTTTCCCCACCTTTGCTTCGGTTGCCTGTTATCCTCCTGTTATAGTTGTTACTCTGTCTGCTGTGGCCTTTGCCTTTCACATATTTATCTGTTTCTCATTGTCATAGCAGGTTTGTGATTGCGCCTGACCAAGCAGGCTTTTGCCTCATTTTCCATTGCATTGTTGATGTTTGTGTTTATGAGGTGGCATTGGTTACATCCTTTTCCTCTTCCTGTTTTAGCCACACACACACACACACACACACACACACACACAAAATATGTTATAAATGGTAGTTGGTTATGTTATATTTGTACAAATCTATTTGCCAGTGCATTTTGGGTGCTAGACCTAGGTAATTGTATAGACATTAAGTTAGCAAATTTCGGAGAACAAGGGACATTCTCAATGGCATTGGGTACTAAGTTTTGATGGATGTGCAATTAAAAGATCATTCAGTGAACTCCTCACACCGAAATGGCAAAAGCTATGTTGAAAAAAGTTGCTGTTTGGAGAATCAGTTGTCTATAGTCAAGGGTTGATATTTGAAGGTCATGTGCCTTAAAAAGCTCCATTAATCTGTTTTGTCCATGCTCCATGTTGTTGAACCAGTACCTAATTTCGTTTTTATTATGCTTTGTGAAAGATTCGGGTTTCATTTTCATTATTCAGGAAAACATGGTTTATTTCCTGATTTGAAATTCTCTTTTATTGGATTAGTCAATTATCTTATATGATACTTTCCTTGAAGAATTTATTGTTCCTAATTACTTTCACTGAAAATTAGGGTAGTTATTCACGGTATCCTTTTTATCTAAAGAATTGCCTTGTACGAAGTGTGGGTTGTGTTGGAACCGTTAGACGAGCTAGCGCGGGGGGGGGGGGGGTGATTAGCTCCGATTTGCGTGTAGAAGATTTGTCGCAGCGGAAGACTCGAGCAAACGCTAACACAAGGATTTTACTTGGTATCCACCCCGGCCGGGTGACTAATCCAAGGATCCACTCTCCTTACTCTCTCATACACTATGAAAGATCTCCTTCTTGAGGTGGAGAAACCTCTTACAAGCTTTCACAAAGATACAACAAGAAACAAAGCAAATTCAAACGAAATCTTACAAGATTTACAATGATAAGCTCACACTTTGCTTTCCTTGCTATCTTCAAGCTTGTGATCGCCTCTAGAACTTTGGAAGTGCAGCAACACTAAGCCCCAAAGCTTCTCTTGAGATGGCGTGGAAGAAGGAAGAAGAGCTGCGGCTCAAACCTGTACGAAAGCCCTTATACCCGACGCCTAGGGTTTCTGAATCGATTACCCAATCGATTATCACGTCACACTTAGCCGTTCAACGGCTAGTTTTCGAACCGTAATCGATTACCAGTGTCCTGAATCGATTGCCCAATCGATTCAGAGCTTCTTTGTTCTCTCGCGCAAACCTCAGTGATCGATTATCCCAATCGATCACGAGACACCTTAATCGATTGACCAATCGATTACCGATACCCTGAATCGATTACCCAATCGATTCAGGACTCTTCTGTCCTCCAGCGCAAACTACCCTAATCGACCAAATGATCGATTCACCCAATCGATTACCCAATCGATTGAGTCCAACCTAACTTGTTTTCACAAGTTTAGGATTCCCTACCAAGTGTCTGGTCAACCCCTTTGACCAACTTGGATTTCTTCTGCCCAGTTCCCAACTAGGACTTAACCTGATTCCCCACCAGGTTTCCCTAACCCTCGAGTTAGGTCTAGTCTCTCGGTAGAATTCCACCTTGCCAGCATGCGATCTCCCCGATCCACCTAGACTTCACCTAGTCCCACTAGGTGTGCCTAGTCCCACTAGGTCTTTTCCCATGCCAGCGTGCGATCTCCCCGATCCACCTGGACTTCTCCTAGTCCCACTAGGTCTTTTCCCATGCCAGCGTGCGATCTCCCGGATCCACCTGGATTTCACCTAGTCCCACTAGGTGTGCCTAGTCCCACTAGGTCTTTTCCGTCAAGCCTCCAGTCAACCTTGACCCACTTGACATCATACGACATTCAAACATCATATGACATTCAAACATCATTATCAAACATCGAAACATCCAACCTTAAGCTTACCAAGCTTACCAGACCTAAGCTCACCCGCGCTTAGTCAAACTAGGTCAACCCTGACCTAACCAAGATTGCACTAACAATCTCCCCCTTTTTGATGTTTGACAATATGTTTGAGAAAGACTAATCCCTATTAGCCTTTCAATCTCTCGCCCTTTGACACACATCAAAAACTCTCCCCGAGAGTCTATATGGCCAAAGGCAAACCCTTGATAAAGAATTCCAATCTTCATCCGTTCACTTAACCAAAAATAAAAATTCAAATTCATGCTTTTAAGGAAGACCTCCCCCTCAAAACATGCTCTAAACCTCTAACATTGCACCAACAATGATCTTGGGAGTTCCTAAACCTTTAGGAAATCTCAACTCGAGGTTATGAGATTTTGAGATTCAAAACTTGAACCAAAACCTCTCCTTAACCCTACAGTTTTCACCAAAACTATCCCTCTTTTGATTTCACAATGAAATTTACCCAAATATACTTATGAAAGTAATTCAAGGGTCTAGGGATTGTTAGGTTACTCAAAAATTGGTTAAACTGACTGAAATCAGACAGTTTCAGACTTACCAATCGATTGGTGTTGGGAACCAATCGATCACGCTGTGCCTTAATCGATCAACTGCTGACTGTAATCGATCAACAGATCGATTACGCGAGCTTCTGTGCTCGCAGATAGGGTTAACAATCGATTGACCAATCGATTGAAGTATCTTAATCGATCACCTGATCGATTGGGAGTTTCTGATTTCTGAAAATATATTCAATCCGAATTTCAGAAACTCCTAAATAATTCTACAAAAAATTTAGAAAATTTTGAAATTTTATGTAGACATTATTTATAACATATACTATCAAGGAAAAATAATTTTTCATAAAAATACCTTCCTTTTTCCAAGATTGACACAAAAATGGAAACCATTGAAATACTTCAATGTTTCACTCTATTTTGTATCCAATTCATCAATGATGAGTGCTATCAAAAGATAGTCTTCACCAAGGTTTTCCATGATAGTTTTGAAATGGATTTCAAAAACAATTTCCAACCATGTTCCTTGGGCTAAATGTACATGACTTGTACATTAGCTTTCCCAATGATTAGAGTTCATTTATATTCAAATCTTGATGACCCTAAAACTCAATAAGATCCAACCATGTTCCTTGAGTTTTGATCATCACCCTAACATCTCACTTGTTTCTAATGTGTCTCAAAAACACACACAAGTCAACTTATGGTCTTGGTGAGATGTAAAAGTCATGTTCTCCCTAAACTAAGGGTTCATGCAATTCTACCTAGACATTATAAACTTTGATCATTCACCTAGAATGTCAATTAATGTCAATGTCCTTAATTTCAATAAAAACTAAATTAATGCATGATAATGACTATGACATGCATCATATGAGGGTTTTAAAAATATAGCTAGATGATGCATGTATGACATGACATGTAATATTTTCATAATAAAATATAAATGATGGATTATGATGTCATGGCATGTGATGGGGCATACAAAACATGACATAGAAGCATAAAAGAAAATACCTAGATTTCCTATCTAAGTATCAATAACTCATCGCTAAGCCATTGATAATCCTAACTTGCCCCTAATTTCCAAGATAATGCCAACACTCCCAACTTGGCCTATCTTTGGATTCTAACCTAGTTGTGTCAACTTTTATTAAGTTCAATCTTCTAAAAATATAGTTTGACACAAAATTTACTCCTCCTAGAGTAAACAAATAACTCCTTCATTTTCAAGGGTAATAACTCCTTGAAAATGTCCCAAAGTGCCAACTTCATCAAGGTTAGGTTAACTACCCTTCCAATTTAAGTTGACACTCCCTAGACCTATCTAGGGTGTGGCGAACACACTTTTAAGAACCCAAAACCTATTGGTGCTCTTTGGGTGTTCTAGGTATTCATTAGGGATAACTTCCCTTGATACCTTCCTAATGACCCTTCTAGGCTTCTCCGAAGCCTTAGTTATGTTAGTCTTGTCTTGGTCAACTCTAGGGATGACTTCCCTTGTGGCCTTGACTTGACTTCTTGACCTAGATTGTGTTCCATATCTATATGGAACTCTATGATAGGATGGACCATCATCCTTGGTTTTAGGTTTGTATCCCAAACCTTTCTTACTCCTAGAGGATCCTTGATTTCCTAAATCTAGGTTTTGAATTTTTGACCCCTTAAATAGATTTTCTATTTTCTTAAGGGATTTCTCTAATTTATCAAGTTTTGACCTCAAAACTTGATTTTCAATCATTACCTCATCAAGGCTTGGTTTTCTAATATAGCCTTGGTGATTGTTCTTCTTGGCCTTGTTTTGGGTAGATCTACCCTTAAATGGTCTAATATCTTCCCTATTCTTAGGTGTGGTAGACCTAGCATGGAGGGCTCTATACTTTTCTTTAGGTTTTTCATACCTCTTATTTTCATGATAAATAGCATTAAAATGATAATAATTATTTCTAGCATGCATATTATCATGATGAAAATAAGTACCATTACCTAATGGTACCTTAGTTTTAATCTTGGAGGCTCCCCCTTGATTTGAGCTCCTCCTTTTTGTTTTGGTCGGATCCTTCCCCTTTGGACATTGGTTTCGGTAGTGTCCCTTTTGCTTGCATGAGAAGCACACAATGTGCTTCTTATCCTTCTTTGCCACGGGGCCGACCTCCTTTGGTTTCTCCTTCGTCTTGGGTGCGACTTGCACCTTCTTCTTGACCAAATTGGGACACTTACTCTTATAGTGCCCTTTTTCCCTACACTCAAAGCAAATGATGTGATCTTTATTTTTACAAATTGAAATTTTTATACCTTTGCTTGTAGGGGTGTTGCATGACTCTTCATTTGATCCGGAAGTAGATACTTCTTCGTTTTCCGGAATCAATGGCCTTTGCTCCCCCTCAAATTCTAGAGGTGGAGACTTCTTCTTTTTCCTCCTCGGCCAATGCTTCTTGAATTTCCTCCCCGGATGTTGAGCATCTCTCAACTTCCGAGTCCTCTTCATTTGATGAATCTCCCTCTTCGGATTTGTCTTGACTTGGTACAGTGGAGGGATCTTCATGAAGCTTTGCCAATTTGCTCCAAAGCTCTTTGGCGTCTTGAAATTCTCCAATTTTGTTCAAGACGGTGCTTGGCAATAGATTGACCAATAGTTTGGTCACTTTGTCATTTGTCTCGCATCTCTTGATTTGCTCCTCATTCCATTTGCTTTTCTTGAGAAGCTTTCCTTTGGCGCTTGTTGGAGCTTCAAAACCCTCCATTAGAGCAAACCATTGCTCTATCTCCATCATGAAGTAATTTTCAATCTTTGACTTCAAAAGATCGAAATTTGCCTTGTCGAATGTTGGAGGTGCCCGGGTGTCATAGCTGAACTCCATTTTTGAAGTTGAACCCTCTTGATGATGACTTCTTGAAATTAGGGTTTCTTCCAACTTCTTCTTCTTCCTTTAGCTCTTGCCTTCTTGGCGATGAGTCCAATGAAGAGCAACCTTGCTCTGATGCCACTTGTTGGAACCGTTAGACGAGCTAGAGGGGGGGGGGGGGGGTGATTAGCTACAATTTGCTTGTAGAAGATTTGTCGCGGCGGAAGACTCGAGCAAACGCTAACACAAGGATTTTACTTGGTATCCACCCCGGCCGGGTGACTAATCCAAAGATCCACTCTCGTCACTCTCTCATACACTATGAAAGATCTCCTTCTTGAGGTGGAAAAACCTCTTACAAGCTTTCACAAAGATACAACAAGAAACAAAGCAAATACAAATGAAATCTTACAAGATTTACAATGATAAGCTCACACTTTGCTTTCCTTGCTATCTTCAAGCTTGTGATCGCCTCTAGAACTTTGGAAGTGTAGCAACACTAAGCCCCAAAGCTTCTCTTGAGATGGTGTGGAAGAAGGAAGAAGAGTTGCGGCTCAAACCTGCGCGAAAGCCCTTATACTTGACGCCTAGGGTTTCTGAATCGATTACCCAATCGATTACCACGTCACACTTAGCCGTTCAACGGCTAGTTTTCGAACCGTAATCGATTACCCAATCGATTACCAGTGTCCTGAATCGATTGCCCAATCGATTCAGAGCTTCTCTGTTCTCTCGCTCAAACCTCAGTGATCGATTACCCCAATCGATCACGAGACACCTTAATCGATTGACCAATCGATTACCGATACCCTGAATCGATTACCCAATCGATTCAGGACTCTTCTGTCCTCCATCGCAAACTACCCTAATAGACCAAATGATCGATTCACCCAATCGATTACCCAATCGATTGAGTCCAACCTAACTTGTTTTCACAAGTCTAGGATTCCCTACCAAGTGTCTGGTCAACCCCTTTGACCAACTTGGATTTCTTCTGCCTAGTTCCCAACTAGGACTTAACCTGATTCCCCACCAGGTTTGTCTAACCCTCGAGTTAGGTCTAGTCTCTCGGTAGACTTCCACCTTGCCAGCATGCGATCTCCCCGATCCACCTGGACTTCACATAGTCCCACTAGGTCTTTTCCCATGCCAGCGTGCGATCTCCCCGATCCACCTGGACTTCACCTAGTCCCACTAGGTCTTTTCCCATGCCAACGTGCGATCTCCCCGATCCACCTGGACTTCACCTAGTCCCACTAGGTCTTTTCCCATGCCAGCGTGCGATCTCCCCGATCCACCTGGACTTCACCTAGTCCCACTAGGTGTGCCTAGTCCCACTAGGTCTTTTCCGTCAAGCCTCCAGTCAACCTTGACCCACTTGACATCATACGACATTCAAACATCATATGACATTCAAACATCATTATCAAACATCGAAACATCCAACCTTAAGCTTACCAAGCTTACCAGACCTAAGCTCACCCGCGCTTAGTCAAACTAGGCCAACCCTGACCTAACCAAGATTGCACCAACAGGTTGTACCTACTTTCTCCAGTTCCCTTTCCTAACAAAGGTAAAGACTGGACAAATACCTCTATTGCTATCCAATGATGATGTTCTTTTTCGTAGTTCTACTTATTGTTGATCAAGTTTTTTTTTTCATTCTCCTTATATCATCTGCCTTCATGTTTTTAGCCTTAACTTCTTAATTCTACTTTTCTTTTTATATACTTGTCTACAATGGAAGCATCTTAAGATATCTTCAACTAGTTATGTGCTTTCCCGTTGTTGGTAGAGTTGCGGATGAATCAAACCACGCTTTCTACTTAAACAAAAGCCACTGTATCTTTGACCACTCATATGCTGTTCAGAGTGAATACTAAAGCACTTCCTTTTCATCCCTTCTCTAGGAGATTTATCATTGGTAAAGCTTATGAATAGTCCCTTCCTTGGGCTTCCATTGTTGGTTTATTTATTTGGTCTGGAGCTATAGCATTCTTTCATCAGTTTGAATTTGCTAGTATTAGATTCCTCAATTTGTCTTTCAGGAAAATGCCTCGAAAAGTCAATTCTGGGCTTGACTATGATGATGGATATGGCAATTACGATGATTATGATTATGATTATGATTACGATCATGAAGTAAAAGGTGATGGCTACGACGAAGATAGTACGTGTCAATTATTCCAATATTTTGGGTCACTTTTTCAAGCAGTTCAATCAAGATCTTTTTTAGTTATTTTACCACAATGTTGCATTTTGCTTCCAACTACCTTCCTTATGTTAACTTCATTCTCCAAATATTTCTTGTTTGGTTTATGTATTACTATTTGGAACAGATGTGGCATCTCAACTTGGTAAGGATGCCAGCAAGCAAGGAATCTGGTTTTGTCCAATTTGCTCATATGACAATGATGAAACTTCATTTTGTTGCGACATTTGTGGAGCTATTCAAGTTTATGCTTCCAATTATGCCAAACAAAAAGGTGCATCAACGTTTCCAATTAAATAGAATTGTATGTGCTTCCAATTAAATAACCTTGTAAATTCCCATGTGCTTGCGCATACATGCATGAGTTTGTGTCTTTCTATGGGTTTTGAGATAAGACAATTATAGAGGCTTGCAAAAAATATTATTATATTGTTCACAGAGTATATACTTTGTACAGTAAATCCTGCAAGCAAAGATACAGGAGCATCTGCTATGTCCAAGTCTCATGCACAAATTTATATGGCAACACCCAAACCAAACAATCTTGTTGATGTCTTTCAGAGCAAAAGGTCTATTTTGCACGGGAAAGGTATCATATCATATATTTTAGTGTTGCCAATGATGTTCGACATTACAAGTTCACCTGTATAGGTTGCTCAGAGCTTTGAATCATGTGTGACTGCGTTGCAAAACTAATATAACTGTTGTTGGAATTTGATCTGTTTGCGACAAGCAATTGTTTTTTTTTTTATCATCGATGGGTTAATGGCATCATCTTTTCATGTTCTTGTCTTGTGTCTGGTCTTTTCACATTTTTGTCTTGCATTAGATGAGACGTCTTCAGAAGTTGAGAAACAGTGAGCCATTGTCCTGGCAGCAAAGACACCCAAGAGTTCTTTTGCTAGAATTTTGCCTTAAGCATATCCTTGCATCTTTCTTTGGAATCTGCTTCGCCACTTTGAAAGTAACTTAGATAGTTAATGTATATTGTTTCAAATCTTGTGATATCTAGGCTTCAGTCTATAAATAATGGTTTATAGCGTAATTTGACATGCAATGTTTTAGGAATGAAAGCTGTCAACTCCTTTGAATGTGTTCTTCCTTTTACTCCTGTGTCCATCTCTCTTTCTGCTCTATCTCTCATCTCTTTTTATGTTTGTCTTTTCTGTTTCCTGATATCTCTCTGTCACTCTGTGTATATGCTGTACACTCCACCCCTTTTACACCCTCTTCTCTTCTTCATCTTTGTGTTGCCTCTCCCTCCTCTCTTTACATCTCTCTTGTAATCGCGCATCTCCCTTTTCTCGTCTCTCCTTTTTGACTTTCCCTTCTCTCTTCTTGTCCTACATCGTTGATCTCGTGGAGTTTAATACTTTGGCTACATTTTACCATACATACATACTGTGCACTAAAAGTACTTCTTTAACTCTTCAATATTGCTCGTGCACTTCATCATCTTAATGCTGCATTATCATGTAATATCTTGATTATCTTTTCAAGTTTGATCTTTTGGTATTTACCATATCAACCTGGAATTTTTTTTCTATTATTTTTTTGGGTAATTGAATTTTTAATTGTTCTTCCACAGTTTGCATCAATTTTACAAAGTTAACCTCTTGATTTTATGTATTTGCTTAACACTTTTCTGCTTGGAATAGTACAACCAGATTATAAAGGTGCAGAATCGAGCAGTAAAGGGAAAGAGGCTCTAATATTATCTTCACTGGATAATGCCAGTGAAAGTGAGAGCAGTTATTCCAGGGAGAATAAGGACACCATAGCACCATTGAGCAGTAACCTAAACCAGTTAAAGTTGGATAAACATCCCATTCATAACAGAGAAGCAAATACAGAAACTCAGTACCAACCGGAGGAATGGATGTTAATAGATAAAGAACCAGGGACTCTGCAGCAATTGAATCTTGCAATTGTGAGAAACCTATTCCTTAAACCTGAGCTTTGTCTTTTCAATCTATTGTTTATCTTAATGTTATGAAATTAATTAATAAATTTACAAGGTCGGCCATGTGGACTCGGGGAAATCTACCTTGTCTGGAAGATTGCTACATCTTTTGGGAAAAGTTTCCAAGAAAGAAATGCATAAATATGAAAAAGAGGCTAAAGAAAAGGTATGCTTATGATGTGTGTGTGTGTGTACACACACTAGATGCTAACACTGATGTGTGCCCCATAATTCAAATATCTCTCCATTCCCAGTGCTATTTTTCTTCTTTTTTTTCCCTATTAATCCAATAGATAATCAAGCCATTAATATGTTTCTACTGCAGGGAAAAGGTTCATCTGCTTATGCATGGGCAATGGATGAAAGCTCTGAAGAGAGGGAACGGGGTGTGACCATGACAGTTGCAGTTGCATACTTTGACTCCAAGAAGTATCATGTTGTTTTACTTGATTCTCCTGGGCACAAAGATTTTGTACCAAATATGATTTCAGGTGCTACACAAGCTGATGCAGCAGTTCTCGTTGTGGATGCATCAACTGGTTCCTTTGAGGCAGGTATGGATGGTTATGGTATTGGACAAACAAGGGAGCATGCTCAACTAGTTAGAAGTTTTGGTGTTGAGCAAATCATTGTTGCTGTTAATAAGATGGATGTTGTGGGGTATTCAAAGGAAAGATTTAATTTTATAAAATCACAACTTGGTGCATTTCTTCGTTCCTGTGGATTCAAAGATTCCTCAATCATTTGGGTTCCTCTTAGTGTGGTAGAAAACCAGAATCTGGTTACAACCACCACTGATGTTAGGTTATCTTCCTGGTAAGAGTAGTATCATTTATTTGGTTGCACGTTGTGATTAAAAATTTAATATTTGAAATTATGTTCCTTGAATATCCTCATGTGTTGGTAAATGTTAGCAAAGTACTCTCGGCCTCCTGTGTTTGTGGAATAGAAACCATGAATATTTTTTCCATCGTTGTCATACTCACATGAAGTTGTACTGCAGGCTAATTAATAAATAAAAATAGGGGAAGAGAATGCAATTACTTTGATCTTTTCACCTTAAAGTACATAAAAAGTATATTTATTATGAGGTAAGAAAATATAGTTGGGAAATGTATGATTCATTTCCAATAAGGAAGTGGCATTCTTTTTTGTGTTACAGCAGTTTGCCAAAACAAAGAATCGGACCATTTACAAGTATCCACAAAGCACACTTGAACGATGCCCTTGTGCATAGGCAGGGAGATAACGATGTCTGTATGCTCAAAAGGATCCCTTACCTTTTAGACTCGAGTTTGTTCCTTGAACATGCTGATTACTATAAAACCAAATGTTCTAGTTTTGACACATCAAATATCTACTCAGCTTGTAGTTTGCGGGATAGAAATTAATGTTTTATTAATTTCACTAATAGTCATCTCAGCTGTGTTTGGTGGCTGGTTATGTATTAAAGATTAAGGCTTAAGATATCCATGCTAGTCACAGTCCCATTATTCTTGGTAGGTCTTTCCATGTAAATTTACGATCAAGGTTGTAAAAATCGCTAGGCGGTAGTCGGGCGGAGGACTACCGCCTAGCGCCTAAGCGGCGCTGGCGGCACTAGGCAGCATTAGGCGGCGCTACGGTGGGGTGCCGCCTAGCGCCCGATTTTTACAACAATGTTCACAATACCATTCATTATCATATCAGGTCTTTCCTCTTAAGAATTATGACTATTGGCATTGAATAGAAAATCCCCAATCAAGACATAAATAATTTGTGCCTTCTGATACATGCATATTGAAAAACCTTTGTTACATTTCTATTAATTAAAAAAATTGATGCAGGTATAGTGGGTTTTGTCTGTTGGATGCAATAGATTCATTGCAGACACCTCTGAGGGATGTTTCAAAGCCACTTATTCTTCCTATATGTGATGCCATCAAGACATCAATGGGCACTGTTGCAGCTTGTGGAAAGTTAGAGACTGGAGCTATCCGTAATGGTTCGAAGGTACTATACTATTTTGATATTATTCAGGGTAATTAACAAATCCATTTCGGCCATTTAGTTTTATTTTTTACAATTCCTACTGATGTTTCCATGTCTACCGGTATCATGAGTTAGCTTGCTGCATTTGACATTGACATACCTAGTTGTACTAAACACTTTGAAAATAGGTTCCAACTCATTTTGAGTAAGGATTAGCTTAGAAAATGATATGGTTGCTCCATTTGCAAATTGGCCGAAAGTTTCTAGCTGCTGAAACAGCCTTGTTGCTATTCAAGGGTAAAGGCTAGCCTTTTTACATAGCACATTGGTTGAAGTCTTGTTCATTCCTACCATTAAGTAACCTTTTCTGATTTCATTTAGATTAGATTTAATTCTTATCATAACTAATGGCTTCATTGTCGACTCAATCCCTTGCATGGCAAGCTCATCTAGTTTGCTGCTATCCTACTAACTAGGAAACATTCATAGTATTGATCTACTACTTAAATCAATGTATTTTTGGAAAAAAGGGATGCCAACTATAAACCTGAATATTCAGTTCATTATCTCTTCACATTACTGGGTGTTATCACATAATGGCATAAACAACTAGCTGGTAGTAAAAAATCGAAAAAAAAGAAAACAAGAATTTCCAAGGAAAAACTGATTGAAAATAAATGTTGAGTTATATTACCATTGAGATTTCCTCATGATCCTCTATGCCTGAGATATTTGATGGTAAGGCGCCTGGCCAATTTCGTCGAGGTCACAGGTTCGAGGGTCGTCAGTTGCGCACGGGGATAAAACCCTGGTCTGCTGGTATTAATTCCCTCGACCCCAGGCGCCTCACCACACCAGTGATAATCGTGGTTTGTCTCCCTCTGGAAACCTATGGGGCCGCTAAGGTGGCGGTTCCACCTTTTTTCGTCTATGCCTGAGATATTAGTCTTTGGTTATAACTTATAGTTCCTCTTATATAACAGTTTAAGGTGCAAATAGTTTGCTACTACCTAGCCATCGAGTCCCAGATTGAAACATAAATAATTCCTAGAATGGTGTACGTACTGATTCCTTATCTACCAAAATTCTCCTTAGTTTAAGCATTAGTTGTCTCACATGGACTAATTTGTTTATTCGATTCTATACATTGTTATTTTGATGCATACTTTCTTTTCTACTTGTACGTGTTCCATTTCTCTTTTGTTTACCCAAGGAAAGAATCGGCAGGACAATTTCTTGAACAAAAACTTAAGTGTTGTCATTCATGGAAGCAAGTTCACTCACAAAATCCATATCACCCATCTCTATCTTAACTAAGCCTTTTTTTTATTGCATCTAGTGGTGGTGTTAATTAATTATACAATGATTTATGTGGTTGACAATCAGTGATGGAGTAATCTTATCTTATGCAGGTTCTGGTTATGCCACTCGGAGAGCTAGCAACTATCCGGTCTATTGAGCGAGATTCAATTAGCTATAATTCAGCAAGAGCTGGTGACAATGTGGCTGTCACCTTACAAGGTATCAATTCTGGTCATGTTCTAGCTGGTGGGGTGATCTGCCATCCTGATTGTCCGACGCAAGTAGCTAAACATTTGGAGCTAAAGATACTCGTCTTGGACATCCCCACACCAATTCTGGTTGGATCTCAGGTCTGGCTAAGAAACCTAACACCCTTGCTCAAGCTCCGTCGACAGATTTCCGTCACATGCTTTGAGAAATTAATGAAATTATGTACATATAGGTTGAATTCCACATCCATCATGCAAAAGAGGCTGGAAGGGTGTCAAAGATGGTAGCGTTGCTGGACCAGAAGACTGGCAAAGTCTCCAAAGCACCACGCATCCTCAAGGGAAAACAAAGTGCCATCATAGAGGTAAGACCGTGTGGTATATCTGCCAACCGGCGGTTCCAAGATGGTCGCAGGTTTCAGAAACTGATTTTCACCTTTTGGCTAGTTGATGTTCTGAGTTGGCTGCTCAATTTGGTCGTTTACCAGGTGCAACTGGACGGAGATGTATGTGTGGAGGAGTTCACTAAATCTAAAGTCCTTGGAAGGGCATTCCTAAGGTCATCAGGAACTACAATTGCGGTTGGTATCGTGACCCGAATAATTGAGCATGAGTCATAGGCTCATCAGCACCCGTAATGCCTCTACTCGAATATTGGCTCGATGCAGCTAAGCATGTCGTCTTGATCATATCGCGTTGAGTCCCTTGCATCTTGTTTTGTTTTTAGGCTGCTTGTATATTACAAACTGAGGTACACTCTCGTGGGCACTTATTTGAGAGTATGATTTTGAAACATGTACTAAATTTTGATTCGATAATTTATGTAAAGTTCTTGCTTGCTTGGGTATGTCGATCATCCATGTGTCCAGCCACCCCATCTCCTACTCAGTTCATGTCTCTGTATAGCAGTCCCCACGGGATGGATTGATGGTTAGTACGTAAGTATTGTCAGCATAAAATTTGGAGGTCAAAATTTAGTAAAGTCAATGTATTCGTCCTCTCCACTTATTAGCCACAGCATCCGGACTAGTAGCCTCCGTGATTTATCTCCTCCGTGTTGGTCTTGGAACTGGTTGGTGAGGACGTTGGAGGCGAGCTAATTATTTTTTGCCAGCAGGATGTCTCTGTACAACAGAATATTGATTTCTATAACGATGAGTGTATTGTACATATAGCACTCATCCCATAGCAACTAGTGTATGTGAGAGGCCCCTAGAGCTATAATGTAGCGGTAGGTAGACCTGACCACAGTTCGAAATTGACGGTTCGACGGTTCGGAACTGCCGGTTCGACGGTTCGTCGGAAGTCGACCCTTAACCTTAACCGCCCAAGACGGTTACGATTCACGGTTCGGAACCACCGGTTCACAGTCCGATTCACGGTTCGCCACGGTTCAAGATTATTATATTAAAAAAATTAAAAATTAAAAAAACTAAATTTTATTTAAAAAAGGCCTGCACTTATATAAGTTGCCTACGTATCCCCTTAGGGTATAAGGGAATCAAAGCCCGCGTAGTTCTTTTACATTTTTACCCTTTTACATTTTTTACATTTTTACCCTTTCTCACTCACTTGCATTTCCTCCCATTCCCGTTGTATTTGTTCATTCAGTATCAAATTCTTCGACTTCGTCTTCTGAAAGTTGCATTCCTTGGATTCGCTTCTCGGCTCTGGTCCAATCATTAAGTAATGCTTGAGCTTCCAATGAGTCGGGAGACATAGTTGATCGTCGTTCATCTAATATGATGTCGCGGGCACTGAACGTCTGCTCCACAGCAACAGTCGACACTGGAGAAGCTAAAATTTCTTTTGCGATCACGGAGAGAACGGGAAAGCTTTGAGCCTTCTGTGACCATCACTTCAAGATGTCGAAGTCTTCCCTATTTACTTCATTAAAATCAAAAGAAGTCATAAAATAATTCTCAAGTTCCTGTGTGGAACTTGAGGATTCTCGTGGACGTTTCGTCCGTTCTTTTAATAAAAGTTGGGCTTTTGTAAGTTTTAAATTAGTAGTAGTAGGTTGTTGTGTTTCAGAAATATTAGTTTGTGTTCCATATTTAATATAATATTGATTATAAAGATCATATAAATAATTTTTTATATTATATATAATATTAGCTGGATTCGGAAAGGAAGAATCTTAATAGGAATTAATGCGTCATAATATAAAGTTAATATTTCTTGTAAAACTTCTAATTTAAATCTAGGATCTAAAGCAAATGCAATTAAATAAATTTCAGAAATTAAATAAAAATATTTTTCCCATTTAGTTTTCATAACTATTATACATAAAGTTAAAGCTTCATCATTTACATGTTCATTTAATATTAATACTATACTACAAAAATTTACTAAAATTAAATGAGCAGTAGGATAATAAACACCAGAAAGTTGTTCAGTTGCATCGTTAAAAACTTTTAAAATTTCACAAATACTACTACAAATATTCCATTGTTGTGAAAATAAATATATATTAGTATTACTATTTTGTGCAAAAAATAAACATAATAAATCTTTATATTGAAAAGAATCTTGTAATAATTGATATGTTGAATTCCAATGTGTTGGAACATCACGTGAAAATTTTTTTAGTCGCATTCCATTAGCTTTACAAAATCTACCCCATTGTTTCATCATAGATGGATGAGACCATAAGTATGAAATTACGGTTCAAATTTGTTGAATATAATTTTGTAAAAGTTTTAATCCATCTTGAACACATAAATTTAAAATATGGCATACACAACGAATATAAAAAAATAAACCACCAATGACAGGTTGACTGTAACGCCCAAAAAAAAAATTTCCCTTTTAAGTCCTTAAAGTCCTTGAAATTAGTTAAAAAATTTTTAGAAATATTCTAGATATTTTTAGGAATTTTTAGAATATTTTTATGGAATTTTTCGAGTCCGTTTAGTATTTTATTAAAAGAGATAGCCCGAAAATTCTCGAAACTAATTTTAGAAATATTTTAGAATTTATTCCAAATTTATGGATATTTTTATAGAATTTTTCCGTAAACGAAAGTGGCAAAAAGGGTTATAAACAAAAAATCACGTAGGTGAGAATTGAACCCTTCACCTACGCAATGAGAGACACTAGGCGGACCAGCTACATTGGTTGGTTTTGTTGAAATAGATTGAGTGAAACAATAGATAAGGTATAATTAGGTAAATTCACCCCCATAAGTATAAATAGATAATTAAGGAGAGAAGTTTTATTTTCCTCACCCAAACCCTCACGCCGCCCCTCTCTCCTCCCTTGGGCGAAAACACCAAGCCTAGGGCTTTCCTCCGGTGGCCGGCCAAGGCTCTCCTCCAAGAGATTTTCCGATATTCGGAATCCCCACGACGAGAGGAACGCGTGAGCGCGAAGAAATCTCCGAGACTCCGAGTTTCTCCGGAACCTCCGACGCCGTTCTTGGTTGTAAGTCCAAGATATCGAGGTAAGTACTGCTCACCTGCAGTAAGAGGCGGTTTTCCGTAAGAATTTTCCCTTAAAAGTTTTAAAGGAGATATTTACTTTTAGTTTAAGATTTTGCATGTGATCTTAGTTCATTATATGCTTATATATATATTTGATAGAGTATCCTATGTAAGTTTAGGGTCTAGGAAATCTATAAGAAAAGGAAAGGAAGATAAAGAAAAAGAAAAGAGAAGGCCAAGGCCTTACGAAATCCCCAAAAGTCAAGACTTAGGGATTTGGGCACACAAGGTGTTCGATAAAATGCCAAGGCATTTAAAGATAAGAAAGAAAAGAGAGAAAAGCTATTTTATTTTCTAAGGCCAGTACCCGGCGTCCAAGGGCGTCGTTAAAGAAATCCAGGTGTCCAATTCCAAGGTCTTGGCCCTGGTAGACCAAGGTCTGCTCTATTAGGATTGGCGGCTCGCTACCCCAACCTTTTAGGGAACGCGCATAAGATGGTACTTACGTCTTAAGTGGATCCAAGTGAGTTATTATTTTCAAGTATATGCTTTAGCAAAGTTTTCTAAAATTTAAGGAAATTTTCTAAAAGTTAAAGAAAGACTTAAAGTTAAAGAATTGCTAAAGTTTCAAGTTAAGCCAAGAAAAAAGGTGAGTTAAGACTTATTAATGCTTGATTATGCATGTTTTGAGTTATACATGTTTTAGTGTTTCTTTTAAGCATAAAAGTATATACATATTTTAGTGTTTCTTTTAAGCATAAAGGTATCTCATGTGATTTCACATTGTTTAAAAAACATGCTTGCACATTTCGAGATTTTGTGAGCTAGATAGTACTTGCTAAGCTTTATGCTTATTAGTTGCATTTCCTCTTACTGCAGGTAAAGGTAAAGACAAGCAATTCTGAAGGAAGGCGACGAGGCGGTGTTGAGTGACGTGTGTGTGGTGGCTGACCTTGGAGAGATCCTTGGGATGAGACAGTTTAGCTTATTTGAAATGCATGTTTAAGATTTCCAAATTCCAAGTTATTGTGTTATGGAGTTTATTAAACATTCATGCTTCGGATAGTTTTACATGCTCAATTTTGTAGAATGAAGATTCCATGTCATTTCAATTAGTATGCATACTTTTGTGAATGCACTAGATGAGCAAGGGCATGAGTAGTTTAACATGTGGATACATTGCATTTTAGACTTATTCTTGAGCTTATTATTATTCCCTTTTGGACTAGGTCCTAATTGTACTTAAAATGCTGGTAAATTCGGTAGAAAAGTAAGATTTACATGCTATAAAGTTCTAGAAATATTATTGCATGTGTCAAGATGTTGTTAGATATGCTTAGAAAAGTTGCATTCATATTCCATAATGCTTTAGCAATATTATAGAGTCTTGTGTGATGAGTTTAAATGCATGACTATTAAAGTTAGAATATCATTTTTAGATAGATTTAAATACAAAAAAAAAGTAAGAAAGTTTCGCATCTTTAGTCGTGCATTAAAGTCAAGAAGTAGACAAGTAACGGTCCGTCTAAGGTAGAGAAGGCGGGTCGCTACATTGACAAATAATTTTTAATTCATCTATTGAAGCGATATTAGAACTAGCATTGTCTAATGATATTGAAAATATTTGATGAGTCAATCCATATTTTTCTAAAACTATGTGTAATAATTGTGCAATGTTATGAGCAGTGTGTGATTCATCAAAAACTCTATAAGCTAATAATCTTTTTTGAAGGATCCAAGAGTTATCAATCCAATAGCATGTTATACCCATATAAGAATGAGTTTGTCAATGATCACTCCAAATATCGGAACATAAAGAAACTTTATTATTTAATTTACTAAAATTTTCAATTAAATTCCTTTTTCCTTATTTTACTAATCTTTTAATTGTACGAGTTAGTGTAGTCCTAGGTACACGTTTAGCAGCAGGATTAAGAGATTCTTTACAAAAATCTTCAAATGTGCATTTAGATCCAAAACTAAAAGAAAGATGTTCTACATAAACAAATTTAGCTAATGATTCTCTTAATTTATTATCTGCATATAAAAATAAACCAGAATCAGTACTACTACCACTAGAAAATCTAGATAATTGTGTTTGAGAGCGGTCAAGCTCATATTCCGTCGGGTGCTTCGTTTCTACATGTCGTTTCAACGACCCATAGCTGCTGCCGGCTTGGAATTTGTAGGAAGCATTACAATGCTTGCATTTTGCACACATTTCTCCCGACGAAAGTGTGACCTTCTCAAAATATTTAGTGAAAATAGACGATTTTAAAGGAGGATTATCCCGAACCTTAGAAGTAATCGCATCGGTACTTCCTTGCGTTTCGAGGATCGGAGGGCGTTGGGGCTGAGCCTCGGTCTCATCATCGGTGGATTGAATTTGAAGGTTGGGATCCTCGTATGCAATTTCTTTTCCCCTCCGAGATCGAGATGATGAAGCTCTGTGACCTCCTTCCATTATCGTCGATGAAGAACGCGGAGAGAAGTTGAGAGTTGAGAATAAGAGATTGAGAGAAGAGAAGTTGTGTTGTGAGTGAAAATGATAAGATGAGCTCCCTATTTATAGAGTTCGGATCATAACGGTCACTAAATCATAGTCATTGATCAAAAAATAGTCAAATGATCTCATCCGTCCAAAAAAAATTTAAAAAGACACCAACGGCACTGAACCGACGGTTCAGAACCGCTGGTTCACGCGAATCGACGGTTAACCGCCGGTTCACGCGAATCGGCGGTTAACCGCCGGTTCACGGTTTCTGACTGCTGGAACCGGAACTGGCCCGGCAGGAACCGGCCCGGCATCCTGCCGGGCCGGTTCCGGTTCGGCCTGGAGAATCGGGTCAACGGGCCACCCGACCCGGCGAACCGGGTCAACGGGCCACCCGCCCCGGTGAACCGGGTCCGGGCTGGACACGGCTCGAGGTCGGGTCTGGACCCGGCCCGGGGTCGGGTCTGGACCCGGCCCGGGGTCGGGTCTGGACCCGGCCCGGGGTCGGGTCTGGACCCGGCCCGGGGTCGGGTCTAACCTAGCAGGATGTCTCTGTACAACAGAATATTGATTTCTATAACGATGGGTGTATTGTACATATAACACTCATCCCATAGCAACTAGTGTATGTGAGAGGCCCCTAGAGCTATAATGTAGCGGTAGGGTGACTAGTCTCAAGTTCGTCTGCTACATGATCCAACATTTGCCCATGGGGCTATGGTGCAGCGGTACGGCGACTAGTCGCTAACCCAAGCATCCGCGGTTCGATCCCTAGTTATAGCGTATTTTACAGGAATTTTTCCTCCAAATGGGGCGTGAATCCTTGGACATTAGGCTTCTAGACCGCCAACCGCGAGCGCTTTCCGATTTACTTTGGTAATCGGTGAAAAATTTGTATTGAGCCAGATTAATCATCTCATGTTCGTCTGCTATCTTGTCCAAAATTTTTGATGTATGTGAGAGAAGCATACTATCCTCCAGCTGGTTGTCCATCCTATCCTTGCAATCTCCTGCGCATAGAAGTCAGCCCGTACTAGGGGTGTCAAAAATCAACATGACCCGACGACCCAACCCGAATCGACCCGAAAAAAATCAAGTTCGGGTTGAAAATTTTCGGGTTCGGGTCGGGTTCGGGTTGGGGGGTTTCGGGTTAAAAAATTTCGGGTCGGGTTCGGGTTGACCCGAATTTAATATTTTGTGAATTTTTTGGGGTTAAATCAAATTTTATTTTGAAAATTAAGATATTTTTATGTATATTAATATCAATATAGTATGATCATGATGAAGTATTGAGATAAAAGTGAAGAATTATAGGGAAAATGGCGAAAAAAGACGTTTTGAATCGATTTTTTCGGGTTATTCGGGTCGGGTCGGGTTGGTCGGGTTCGGGTTCGAGTTTGGGGGGTTCGGGTTGAAATCGGGTTCGGGTCGGGCTCGGGTTGGGAGTCAAAAAAAAAAAATTCCCAACCCGACCCGAACCCGATCCGACCCATCCGAATTGACACCCCTAGCCCGTAGCAATCGGTGCATGCGAGAAAAGGATACCATCCTCGAGTCGCCCATCCTCCCAATCTCCTCCACATAAAAGTCAGCCCATGGCAATTGGTGTATGCGAGAGATGCATATTATCCTCGATTGGTCCATCCTCCTACACTACCAACGACCTCCACCTCGTCCTACGGACTGTCATAGATATTGATGCCGACACTGGTGAAGACCAAACTCAGCTGCTCCTTGCACATCTCTAATCATCCTATCTCCCCCCATTCCTATACAGTTGATGTAGACTGACCTTTGCAACTCCGTGCACATCTAGATGTTAGGTCATGCCCACCAATGAATACGAAGAGATTTTTTGTTTTTGTTTTGTTTTTGTATTTGATGTACCTAATCTAAATACCATACCAAAGTATGGGATGTTGTAAAGAATCCTATACTTATTAATCCTGTCATTAAGTTGAGAATAACAGCGTATAACCAACGTTGAACAACACAATATCAATGTGAACTCTAGAAGACTCGAAGCCGCACCGTGAGCGCTCTGAAAATGGAGATAAGGAGAATAAAGGAGGTCAGAAGCAAGGCTAGGGAGTCTTTAATGTAGACACTCCAATGCTCAAATCAGTTTTTCAGTCAAAAATAAAGTGGAATGGAATGCTAGAACAAATGAGAATTTAGTATACTTGTACCGTGGAGGAGGAATCTCTATTATATACAACAAATTTGGTGATCCTCCATCGTCAATGTGTCACATTAGCTATAACAGAGTTGTTTTGTCAATGAATTTCCTGTAAGAGATAAATTAACCAATGTGCTAACTAAGTAGATTAGTCTTTAGGCCATTGAGCCTCTAAGCAACCAAGTATTATGCCTGTAGACTCTTACTAAACAACTGAGTTTATCAGTGAAGAGTGTTAGTTTTTAAGGAAGTAGCAAAATGATGTCATCCTTATCTTATCAGCGTTTAGTCAAAGTTGTGTGTTGATAGCCTTAATGGTATTTACATGGAGACCCAATAGGAAAACTCCTAATTGTGAGGCCCAGTTTGACTCAATAAGATAATCTGGTTATAGCCCATTGAGTCATGATAAAGCTGGTAAGTAGCTAAGGCAGTCACAGAGGTGAAGCTTATTTACTGATCAGCCGTGTGTGTTGGTAGGCCAGCAGCCGATCAGTAGTGTTTGGCCGATCAAATGAGTGCTTAGTCTTATTTAGCCGATCGGTGACAGGATATGAGATCCTTAATGACACTGTAGCACTATAGAGTTACATTGGTTGGATAGATAGGCAGCGTTCGGCCATTCAAAATGGTTTTCCGATCGACCGTTCAGATAGGTTGCCGATCGGAGAGAACCTAACAATTTTCTTAACCAGTCAACCACGATTAGGTGAGCCGATATGACTGCCTAGGTTTCAAAATCATCTAGGTTAAGACAATGTCCATCACCCTGCTAGCTATACATAGCCTCCTGGGCAGAGGTCAAACTATTGTTTGGTCGCTCGACCAACTAATGAAGGTTATGCTAGTCGACCGGCCGGTCCATCACCCGATCGACCGAGTTAATCTGGCTCACTAATATTCTACTATTCATTTGGCCTCTATTACCATGTGTCCTCAAAAAGGACCATTTTCAACACGTCAATGCCTACCCGATTACTCACCTCCACCTCTTGGGTCTCCATTGAGGATCACCATAGCCCCGTGTAGATTATTCGACTTATGGGCCTTTGGTGGAGGCCTGGACCAAAGTATCCATTCCACCAGAGAACTAGGCTCAATGGCGAAGGCAAATCATTTCTCCAAGGAAATGCTTAAGGTGCAACATGTCGTTATTCTCTACTTTTCCTCCTTTATAGAGTTCTTACTCTCTTCCTATTGTTGCAGCTCTGCGTAGCCAACCAGGGTACGTGCCAAGCCCTAGTGAATAACACTCCTCTGCGTCAAGTGGCCGAGCAAAGGGTGACCACCTTGGAAAAGGAGTTGAGCATCACCCGACAACAAAACGATTGTGAGGGTTCCTCCAATGTCCAAGAGGAATTGAAAAAGATACACTCTCAACTAGAAAGGTCCAACAAAGATACTGAGAAGTTAGCTCTTGGGAATTGGTGTGTCGGCTAAAGGGGTGAATAGACGGTCGCCCACTTATCGCATCGGTTCTTCCTACAATGTTAGGGTGCGCAAGCAAAAATACAAATGACACAAATAAACAAACGCTAACACAAATCGTTTAATGTGGTTCGGAGATAAAGCTCCTACTCCACGACTGTCCGTAAGGTGGACGATCTCAATCCATCGGTGGATGACTCCCCAGAAAGTCTCCGCCTAGCTCGTGTAGCTCCTTGTGGGTGGAGAAACCTCGCCACAACCTGCAACACTCACCTGAGCACTTAGACTACTAATTGACCTTTAACCAAAGTTAATTTCGTCAATCCTAGTCAGCCAAACCAAGCTCCCTTAAATAGAGCTCGTGGATGAACTAGTCGTTACCAGTCGACTGGTTCCAACACCAATCAACTGGTTCCAACCGAATCCGAACGTAACAGCCCAACATTCGAATTTCAACCGACACCAGTCGACTGCACAAAAGATCAATCGACTGGTGTTGGGCACAGAAAGATCAGTCGTCGACTGCTCCAAGCAGCAGTCGACTACCCAAACCCTAAACCAAGTGTTTCAACCCTGAGTACAGTCATTCAGCACTTGTCCTCGCCCGACCAACCTAGACCTAGCTTTCTAGCCTCCTCCATCAGCCTTGCATCCCTCGGATGCTTCTTCATCCTTCACGCCTTGCCTTCTAGAGTTTGCTTCGGCCTCGGTCCTTATTGTCGGGTCTTCCTTTGCCAAGATGTCACTTACACTTTTCTCCTTCGTACCTATATCCTGCATTCTCATAATGCAACATCAAATACAACAATAATCCTAACTTAAGCCTTTGCCCAAATATCAAAACCCAAGGTACCTAGATTGCTCCAATAATCTCCTCCTTTTTCATGTTTGGCAACCTGTTTAAGTTAGGGAAACACCAACAAAGCAAATGATTATGGAACCTAACCTTAGGCTCCCCCTTTTACCTAAACTCCCCCTTGAGTAGGTTTTCCTTGCAAAGGTACTTCTCCCCCTTTGCCAACAAATACTCCCCCTTCACCTAAGCTCCCTCTTGAGCTTGGATTTCTTGCAAAGGTGTGTTGATTTCCCACTTAAACCCAACACTTCTCCCTCTTTAACACACATCAAAAAGAGCTCCAATAATATCTCAATTATTAGATTATTTAACCTTAAAAGATCATAAATATTATGTATTAACCCCCATAAGGTTATGCACAAGTCCAACATTATCAAGACACATTTCTACTTTGCTAAAAATAATTTCAGCCTGTATCAATCGACTGGGACAGTTACTTGTCAACTAACCTAGTCGAAAACCAATCTCACAAAAATAATTAGTCGACTGCCCTCTGCATCAGTCGACTGACACCCTGATATTAGCTCATTTCTGTATTTCTGATCCAATTTCAGAAATGCACCAGAAATTTTATAAATCTCCAAAAATTTTTAAATTTTGTGGAGTGAATTGTAGCACCCGTGTCTACTTGGGAAAAATATATTTAAAAATGTATATATCTCAGATCCCAAGATTGACACAAAAACTAAAACTATTTAAATGGTTCAATAGAACCTTGACATAAAGTCCTAGTTTTGGTCTCCTCTTGATGTATCTGCCTATATCAAACTACAATGCATCCCTAGCATTGGTTTATATGACATCTATATATCAAATATCAATTTTCATGTCATATGACCCCAATGTCATATTTTTATGCATGAAACATAAACCCAATATGCCAAAACTTAAGGATTGAGACTCAAATCCGTCTCCAAACCCTTTGGCATTTTTCATGGTTCATCTAGACTTCCGGAAGAAATCCTCCCGAGATCCATTGACCATAGGTCCCAATTTGACTTTTTGAGCTCCCTCTTGAGCTCTTAACTTTAGCCACCTCCCTAGATGGCTCTTCTACAATCACTAGGCAACACCGGTGTACCTTCGGTATTTTTTGGCCTACAAATCTAACTTCATTAACCTTGGACACCTTGTCTTTAGTTAAATTCTTCTTTCCCTTAACCTTAAATGGCTTATCCTTGCCATTTTTGGATTTTTCATTATTGGCATAGTTATATGCTACCATAGCATATTTCCATTCATTTGTCTTAGATGTACTCAATTTAACATTTTTAGGTTTTGACCACCCAAACACATGTCATGTCTCCTAGGTCCAATAATGAGCCTATCTAGGACTTTCTCCATTTCCTCAAGCCTTGCATTCAAGACTTGATTTTCCAATTCTAGGGTTCTAATCATAGAGTTAACATGTTCATCTTGGACATTTCTAGACCTATCCACCTTTCTAGGCATATATCTCCCTTTCTTAGGATTAATATCTTAATCATTAACTACCTTCCTTACCTTAGGCATGGTAGTTTTGGTCTTATTAGGTCTAGCCTTAGGTAATGATTTCGTAGGGTTATCTACCTTGCTAACCCTATTCTTATCATTATACCTAAATTCATGATTATGTTTGGGTAAATAATCTATATTATTTTTAACAAGCATATATGAATTAGAAGTTGGATTGAATTTTAAATAAGGGATTACCTTCCCTTTTACCTTTGAAGCTCCCCTTTGACTTGAGCTCCTCTTCTTCTCTAATTTTTTCAAAAGTCCTAGTTTTTTGAGCTCTCCTTTCCTTAGGCATTTTGTGTGGTAGTGGCCCCGCTCGCCAGATGTGAAGCAAATTATATGTTTCTTATCCTTAGCTCCATCCCTACAACTCTCATTAGTTTTTAAATGAACTTTACTGGGTTTAGGGTTTACCTTTTTTACCTTCTTGAGTGAAAGACACCTACTCTTGTAGTGTTTTATTTCCCCACACTCAAAGCATTTAATGTGAAATTTCTCACTCTTCTCGGTAGTTGAGGTTGAGAGTTGATCTTCTAAGATTTCCTTCATCTTGGATTGCTCTTCTTCTTCCTTACTTGAGGATGTGGATGATTCCACTTCCTCCTCCTCTTCGGATGTTGAACTCGACTCAACTTTCGATTGGTCCTTCTCCTTCTCTTGGACCAATGAGCCCTTATCCTTGGACTCCCCCACTTCTTGTCCTTGTGTAGAATCCTTATGAAGAGCTATCACCTTCCTCCATAGCTCATGAGCATTCTTGTACTCACCTACACGGGACACAATATAAGAAGGTAATAAATTTAACATAATTCTCGTTACCTCCTTATCCGACTCCACTTTCTCTTTTTGATCCTTGGTCCAATACCGAGGTCGGAGGTGTTTCCCCTTTTTGTCCGTTGGAGCTTCGAATGTACATCCAATACAGTCCAATGGTCCCAATACATTTGGAACCAAGTCTCCAACCACTTTCTCCAATAATCGAAATCGTTTCGATCATATAGAGGTGGGATCCAAGTATCCCATCTTAGCGGACCTTCCGAATCCATCTTCCTCTAGCACTTTTGCTCTCCAGGCGGTTAGTCCGTAGACGAGCGACCCGGACTCTGATACCACTTGTTGGGGATCGGTGTGCCTGCTAGAGGGAGGGTGAATAGACGGTCACACACGTTTCGCGTCGGTTCTTCCTACAATGTTAACGTGCGCAAGCGGAAATACAAATGACACAAATAAACAAACGCTAACACAAACCGTTTAACGTGGTTCGGAGATAAAGCTCCTACTCTACGACTGTCCGTAAGGTGGACGATCCCGATTCGTCGGTAGCTAACTCCCTGAAAAGTCCCCAGCTAGCTCGTCTAGCTCTTTGTGGGTGGAGAAATCTCGCCACAACCCACAACACTCGCCTAAGCACTTAGACTACTAATTAACCTTTAACCAAAGCCAATTTTGTCAACCCTAGCCAGCCAAACCAAACTCCCTTAAATAGAGCTCGTGGTTGAACTAGTCGTTACCAGTCGACTGGTTCCAACACTAGTTGACTGGTTCTAACCGAATCCGAACGTTATAGCCCAATGTTCAAATTTCAGCCGACACCAGTCGACTGCACAGAAGATCATTCGACTGATCTTTCTGTGCCCAACATCAGTCGACTGCTCCAAGCAGCAGTCAACTGTCCAAACCCTAAACTTAGGGTTTCAACCCCGAATACAGTCACTCAGCACTCGTTCTCGCCCGACTATCCTAGACCTAGCCTTCTAGCCTCTTCCATCAATCTTGCGTCCTTCGGATGCCTCTTCATCCTTCACGTCTTGCCTTCTGGAGCTTGCTTCGGCTTCGGTTCTTGTTATCGGGACTTCCTTTGTTAAGATGTCACTTGGACTTTTCTCCTTTGTACCTATGTCTTGTATTCTCACAATGCAACATCAAATATAACAATAATCCTAATTTAAACATTTGATCAAATATCAAAACTCATGATACCTAAATTGCTCCAACACTAGCAACCAAATTGACCGTAGCAGAAAAAGAGAAAGAGCTGTTAGAGGGCTTGTTAAAGAGTTCAAAGGCTAAGTTAAAGTTAGCCTCTGATCGACGAAAATTCACCCTGGTCGATCTTGATAAAAAGATAGTGGAGGAGGAGGCCTTATCCCTAAAACTGGAGGCCAAGGCCTTATCCCTAAAACTCTTTATCACTCTGCTTGGAAAAGAAATAATAGATGAGAGACAAGGGGAGACATGTTAGAGGGTGAAATCGAAACAGAGAGGAGAAAGAAGGGCAACATTAGCAAGAATACGCTACCTCCTTATAAAGTAAAAAATATCATAAAAAACATAAAGAAGAAGAAAACTCACATATTTTGGAAAAAGAGACAAACAAATTGATTAAAGGCTTAGGGCTTGTTAATAGTTGAGAAAGAGCTGTAAAAAGTCATGAACAATTTGAGAATGAGATTTTTGAAAGAAAATAGAAAACACTACCTCCTTACATCGATGGAGGAAGAAACGATGAGCGTTGTGATTTCTAAGCCACTAAGGGAAGAAGTCGGCAATAAAAGTAACTTATATAAAAGGTCATCTCTATCGGTTAGATAAGTCTTCTCGTCTATTTTAATAGGGATTTAGACGAAAGGATCGATTTGAAAAAATGTTGAAAAATAGGAAGACTATACTGGGTCAATTGAAAATTGGGACGACATTAAGACTGAGTAAAAAGAAAAATTGAGGAACTAAATTAGGAATTTTTTTCATTTATAATTTATAGGTTACCTGCATTTTAGTGAACAATTTTTTAATGAAAATTTTTGGTAAATTCATCATTAAGTTTAGTTGGCACGAATTAAAGATGGATGATCGCATTATTTCTTCGTCCTTTTACCATTCCTTCCCTTCTCCGCTTGTTCTTGTCCACCGCGCTCAACCTATTGGAGATCGAATTGCCAATAATGCCAACGCCGGCGATCGCCCCCGCCCCCGCCGCCGCCGCTCCCTTCTTCCTCCGCTCCCTTTCCTCCGTCGCCCCGATCGCCCCTCTCTCGCTACCCTCTTTCTCCACTCGCCGCCCCGCCTCGACCGTCCTCCTCCCTTTTAGGGTTAGATGCCGTGTCACGTGCCGGGCCGTCCTCTCCGCCTATTCCGAGATAGAGGAGGAGGAGGAGCAGCGGGCGGCGGCTAAGGTCGGGAAAAGAGTTCGGGTCACCGTGCCACTGAAGGTTTGCCACGTGCAAAAGGCGCCCGATCTGGATCTCGACGGGCTGGAAGGGGTGATCAAGCAGTACGTTGCGATTTGGAAAGGGAAAAGGATCTCCGCCAATCTCCCATTCAAGGTTGAATTCCAAATCGAGGTCGAAGGGCAAACCCGCCCAGTCAAGTTCATCTCTCATCTCAAGGAGGATGAGTTCCAGTACTTGGATTGAACCGAGGATTGGTATTTCGGTTTCAAAAAGATGGAGATTTCATATTTTTGAGAAGGAAGGTGCTTTGGAGGAACAGGCAAATACTTTACTTTAGCTTTACCATGATACCATGAAAATTATCCTGTAAATTTGTGTTTTTAGATGCTGAATTTTCTTAAAGAAAAAAAGTTTCTGAATTTTCTCCGTCTTTCCTCTTGAACTGCTCGTGATGGTTGAGTAGTTGTTGGTGACTCAGTGGACCGGCACAATGTGTTTCTGTTGTCCGTGACTTAAATTTATTGTTTTGATTCCTTTCCTCGTATGTCATTTTGCCTGGTATAGCTGTTATAGAAACGTTCTTGCTCTAAAGATATGTGTTTTTTGTTTTTTGGGATATCTACGGATACTTATCCTACTGGAACGTGTATTTCCTCTATGAATAAACACCTTGGTTGTGGCATTGTAAATCAATCTGTTTTGAAGCAATCTAAGTGCTCGGACTGTAGCTATCCTTGTTGTGCTTCTGAATTCTAATCCTATCCTGTAATTTGCGTTGGCATTAGTTTTTTTTTTTTTTTGGCTGGAATCTGTTTCTTAATGTATAAATTCCTGTAGATTGTTTTATCTTGGGTATTTCTCTTTTTTGTGCTTAGAGAACTCTCTACATCCAACTGCCTAAAATTGTAGGTTTTGTTCCACCTACTATATTGTAAAGTTTGAGGATCTATCTTTATTTTGTTGCATTAGTGAAAAAACAGATTACAGTCATCAAGATGGTCAAACCTGTAATGGAATTAAGAATGAACTCTCTAATTTTGGAAAGTCATACAATCATGCACAAATGTTTTAGTGGATCCTTAAGTATTTGAAGTACAAATGACTCACCACTGTCGTTGTCTGTGCTGGAAATTACCATGATAATTTTTAGTCATTGCTGACTATATGTTACTCAGAAGTAATGATCCTTGTTTTATCAGGTAGTTTGGAAAGAGATTCAATTTCTTAGTATTTAAATATTCTTTGGGGTGCTTTATCATGATATACTCTGGAGGTTTCATTTAGAAACAGCACCAAGACAAATGTCTTTGTTATCCTAGTATTTCCAATCCAAAAAATTGTCCATTTTTTAAAAGCATTAAAATAAAGCAACTGCTTTTTTTTTTAATTTCATATTCGATTTCATTTTATTGCATACACTGTCATGATATTCTTAATAGTTTGCTTTGCTCATTATAGCTTAATTTCTCTCAATTCATAAAATTGCCAAGATCATGTGCTCTGTGTGTGCGTGTGCGTGTGAAGATCCTTGCATATAATAGACATTATATATCTGTCAGCTACAAAGTAATTCATAGTGTGTGTGAAGATCCTTGCATATAATAGACATTATATATCTGTCAGCTACAAAGCAATTCATATTTGTTGAATTGTAGTAAAAGATAATTATGCTCATTTCAAATGCCTCCACAGTTCGTCCCTAAATTATACGAAAGGAGATAAATTACGTGGTTAGTTTAAAACTAACCGTCAAGTGAATAGTGGTAGGAAGAGTTTTTTTTTCCCAAGGGCCATTGAAAATTATTCCCTACCCCGTAGAGTTCATATTTGTTTGAATCTGCTTATGCTGATTGTCTTCTCGATCAGTTCTGCCTCCAAAGTTTTGTATGCTTTTGCCGAATAGCATAGCTTGTTGACTTAACACTATAACTTTGTTGTGTGGTAGCTGCTAACTGATGTTTTGTTGTTGCAAAATATCCAGTTAAAGCAGAAGATTTGACTAGTTATTCTTCCAGTTCATTGAACGAAGAACTAGCTGGCTTGCTGCAAAAGTAAGATCACGATCCGTACTGTTTTTTTTTGGATTTATTATAATGTTTCATACCTGTCTAATCTATTATAGAGTTTAAACTTTGGCAAGGTAACTAAGATCAAAATCTTATCTGGGATCGGACGAGAGATGCAAAATCGTAAAACGTGATACCGTAACACAGATCGTAAGATCCTATCAAAACTAACACACATATATTTCATATAATATGACATAAATAAGTAAAAATAACCACAACTAACATACTTAACTTCAATTTAAAATGCAAATAGCCCAAGAACCATGAGTCATACACTCATAATCCATAAATCATAGCATAAAGTACAATAAGCCTACAAGCTTTTCATATCATATAAATTAAAAACATTAAAAAAATAACCAAATTAATATAATCTCATCTAAAACAAATCATCAATGTTATGATCATCATATTCATCATCTGCTATCTGGTCCCCACCATCTTCATTATCATCTGTTCGAAGAAGCTCATTAAAGTCGACATAATCTAGAGGAAGAATCTCCAAATCATCCAAAGGGCCACCACCTTCTCCAACACCCAAGTTAAAATTATTTGAGATATTTAAATCCTCTAAGCTTTCCAATACATCCTCATTTTCCACAATCTATTCTTCATCGGAGTCCAAATCATCAAGATTATACTCAATAGGATTTCTTGATTGCTCCTTCTTAGACAATCTTGAATTGGTCATCACAAAAATAACATTATTCATAGTTTTTTTGCTTCAAACGATTTCTCCTCTTTGTGTAAACCTAAACAAATGTAATAGCAATTGGCAACTAACTCTAATATTCTAAAAGTAAAATATAATACAAATCATGGTTATAGGTTAAACCTTAAAATATTTACCATTTCAAAGGGACTTCAATTCCGCTCACATTCTGATGAACTGCGTGTCAAGCTCAACGCACGACTAGAAATCTTTGAAACTCTGGATGCTCATCCCCATAAGAATCCCACCATTATGTTGGAATTTTGGTATTTAGGGCAGCCTTGGCTACTTTCCTACCAAAAACCTTATCTTGACTCTTGAAATATTCAAGTTGAGCATCGATCTTGGTAATTTCAGTTGGATCCCCCACAAGTCTCTCCAAATAATCATATAGTCCTCTCTTAACTTCGTAATCACTCTTAAATGTAGGACCATAATGTAACTATAGATTAAGGTAGTAGCCTGCAACATGCAATGACCTATAGAGTTGGCTATCCCATCTTGCATCAATGATATCCCATAAAGGCATATAGCTATAGAATAGAAAATTTGAATTAACCGCTAAAGTAATTAAACTAAACTACATTATCTAGAAATGACAAATTAAATAGTTTACCTCCTTTCAACACCTTGAAAAACATTTTGTATTTTTTCTTTAGTATGATCTATTTCCTCGTAAATGTATCCCATTACTGGTTTCTCATCTGAATCCACTAAGTGCAACACATGAATAAGAGGATAGGTACCCTCAAGCAAATGATTCCAAAATAGTCTATCTAAAATAACAGTTTCAATAAACTTCTCATCCCTTGTCTTGGAACATTTACTTGATTTTCATTCATCCGAAGTAAATATTCTTATTAATGCACTCTTCTTCTCATTAAGGCTACCCAAAGTGAGGTAGGATGTGGCAAAACGAGTCATGCCCGGTCTCACCAAATCTTTTCCTTTGGTATGGTATTGTAATAAGGAAATAAGAGAAGCTTTTGAATAAATATAAGTTGTAATTTTTCTTCCCTTGGCAATTGTTTCTTTATGAAGCTCCAACTTTTTCTCAAAATCCTTCAACATCAAATTAATGCAATGAGTTGCACAAGGTGTCTAATAAAGCTTCTTCCTCTTTTCCATCAACATCTGTCCCGCAGCTTTATAGTTAGCTGCATTATCTGTCACAACTTACACAACATTCTCCTCATCCACCTCCTCAACACATCATCTATCAACTTAAATATTTTATCAGCTGTTTTGCAAATATGTGAAACATCAATAGACTTCAAAAAAATAGTCCCCTTAGGACTATTCACTAGAAAATTTAATATAGTTCTCCTTCTTTTATCTGTCCAACTATTTGTCATAATTGTGCAACCTGTTTTCTTCCAATGAGCTT